>PVKC010007780.1:0-16218 GCA_004027635.1 Crocidura indochinensis | reverse complement strand
GAAAGATGGTTTGTATAAAAGCCAAAGTTAGGCTGCTAGGACAAAATGGTGGATGACAGTGATCGAGTGAGCAGGAAAGCAGAGAGAATGGGGTTCAGAGGGCAAGGCCCAGCCAGGGCAAGAAGGCTTCTGTGTCCACTGCAGCAGGAGGCTGCTGAAGAAACCAGTAAGAGTTAGATGCTCGGGACTGAGGGTCTGTGAGGCAGGATATCCATGCTCCTCAGAGCTGTCATGGTGCTTAAGAGGCCACTCTGTACCGACAGCCATAGATGCACAGAACCATGCTGGTTTCACTCCTGGTTCCTCCTGAGAGCACCGAGAACTCAGGAGAGCCCCTCAGTCCCAAACCCAGAAGATTCATTCTAACATAATCTTTATTGGTTAAAATGCAGACATGTGAGGTCCAGGGGTCAAGCTCTGACTTCACTCCCAGCCCAGGATGTGTGTATGCTAGGAGTGATATTTGCAAATACAAGTATTATGTGTTTGTATTATGTGGGCTAAGGGTAGATATGCACATGTATATGTTAGGAGGTAAGTGTGCACACACATATTAGGAATGACTCTATGTATGTGTTAAGGGTGAACATATGTGTTAGATGTGTGCATGTGTTAATGTGTGCCAGTGTGCATATGTGTAAGAAAGTGTGTGTGTGTGCACATGCATTTATGAACTCATAACCACCTTCTTGTCACTGCCCTCACTCCTAAGAGATGGTCAGGATTGATGCATTGTGGGGACTTCACTTTCTGCCCTGGAGAAGGGTCAGGAAGGCAGGTTCAGGGCATTCCACTGAGTCAAAAGTTGTGCTAAGGAGATGGTCAGGCAGGCTGGCAGAGGCTGGCACTTGGCTCCCAAGAGTGGGTCCAGTTCTTGGCTTTGAAATCCAGGTATAGGGACTGAACCCAGAAACCTTGGTCCCCTCACCTGAACAGGAGTGAGGGGGTTGGGTCCTGTCTGCTGGATTTGTTCCCTGTTCACAAAGATCCTGAATCCACCACTCAGGATGGCCTCACACTTAGAAAGTCCCATCTTGGGGGCCGGAGAGATAGCATGGAGGTAAGGCATTTGCCTTACAGGCAGAAGGACTGTGGCTTGAATCCCGGCATCCCATATGGTTCCCAAGCCTGCCAGGAGCGATTTCTGAGCCTAGAGCCAGGAGTAGCCCCTGAGCGCTGCTGGGTGTGACCCAAAAACCAAAAAAAAAAGGGAAAAAAGGGAAAGTCCCATCTTCCCATCTGGGGGGGATTTCTAGACCCCCTTGGTCATCTCATATCTTCTGTGTTCCCTGGCGTCCCTCCTGCGGGGGATTTCTAGACCCCCTTGGTCATCTCATATCTTCTGTGTTCCCTGACGTCCCTCCTGCCAGCCCCAGCTTTCCTGACCCCAACCAGATGGTTAAGGGGAGGGAGAGTCCTGGTCCAGAGGTCTCACCTTCATCTCCCCGAAATGAAGCGGGTTCTGCACATCGTGTGCCTGGATCACGCTGAGTCCAGTGTCGCTGCCCGTGGTCATCACCCCCTTGACTGTCACAGTGGCCACCATGTTGCTGGACGAAGACCAGCTGAAGTTCCCACTTCCACCATGTGCCTGGGGAGGACACTCAGCCTGTCAGCAGCTGCTTGCTCACTCATCCCCACCTTCTCCCTCTCCCTCTCCCTCTCTCTCTCTTACTCTCTCTCTCTCTCTCTCTCTCTCACACACTTTACACAAACTTACTCATACCCAATTACACATGCTTGGTACATACTTATAACCCCCACTCCTCATACCTACTCACATATTCCACATATACACTCTCATACCCATATCAACTCCCTGCAGTCTCTCATGCATACCTGTACACACACAAACACACACACACACACACACCATGAGCAATGACACCTCCCCCCAAACACACTCTGGATTTAGTCCACATTCAACCACAGTTCTCCTCGCCCCAAGACTATCCCATTCATTCCCAGGTCTCATGTCTGACAGGCTTCAACCAAGAAGATACAGAATGCCTCACAGGCTAGTTACTATTGAGTAAATCAAAATTCTCCCTAAAAGTAAAAACTCAGGCCCAGGAGGATTCACTAAGTGAGTTCTTTCAACCCTAAAAAGAAGAGCTACTTTCAATCCTTTTCAAGCTCTTTCAAGAAATTGAAGAAACAGAAATACTCCCAGTTTCTATGAGGTAAACATTACCCAGACAGTAAAAGCAGAAAGAGCCAGTTAAAAAAAAAAGGAAAATTATAGATCAATATCCCTGATTTAACACATATTCAAAGATCCTCAACAAAATACTTGCAAATCAAATTCAACAAGACCAACTGGGATTCATTCAGGAGATACAAGAATGGCTTAACACATATAAGTCAATCAATGTAACATGCCATATAAATACCAGAAAAATGAGAATCAGATCAATATATGCAGAGAAAGCATTTGACAAGATCCAAGTACTCATTCATGATACAAACAACAACAACAACAATAACTCTCAGTAAGGGCCTAATAATAATAGCAGATAGAGTTGCATGTGGCCAACCAGTCTGATCTCTAGAAAGCCATATGGTTCCCTGAGCCCACAAGAGCACAGAGGCAGGAGTAAGTCCTGAATATCATAGGGTGGTCTCCCAGCCCCCAAAAAAATTCTAAAGAAAATTAGAATTGAAGGAATTTTCTGTTTTGCTTTGTTTTTTGGGTCACACCCGGTGACGCTCAGGGGTTACTCCTGGCTATTCGCTCAGAAGTCGCTCCTGGCAGGCACGGGGGACCATATGGGGAACCGGGGGATCGAACCGCGGTCCGTCCTTGGTTAGCGCAGGCACCTTATCTCCAGCACCACCTCCCGGCTCCAGAATTGAAGGAATTTTCTACAGCATGAACCCAATTACTATAAGCCCACAGCAAACATTATACTCAATGGTAAAAAACTGAAAGTTTTCACTCTAAGATCTGACACAAGGCAACGTTGCTCACTTTTACCACTTCTATTCATTATAGTACTGTAAATACTTGCCATAACAATTAGGCAAGAAAGGGGCCAGAGTGGTGGTGCAGAGCAGTAAGGCATCTGCCTTGCCAGAGCTAGCCTAGGATGAACTGCAGTTTGATTCCCCTATGCTTACACACACACACACACACACACACACACACACACACACACACACACACACACACACACCTCTTATAAACAATAGCTCTATATAGTAAAGAGGCAGGCTATAAAATCAGCACGCAAAAGTCCATGGCTTTCCTATGTGCAAATAATAAAATAAAAGTGAAAGAGAAAATAATTTAAATCCAACTCAGAACTGTGCCTCAGAAAGTCAAGTACCTAAGGATCAGCTAACAAGAAGTTAAATACTTATACAAAGGAAACTACAGAACACTAAAAGAAATAAAAGGAGACAGACCTCCCTGCTCATAGATTGGAAACATTAAATAAAAATGGCAATACTTCCCAAAGCATTCTATAGTATAGAATCAATATGGTCCCTATTAAGGATATCAATGGCATATTTAATAGATCAAACAATCCTGAACTTCATTTATAACAATAAACTTCCTTTCCCGAAATAGCTGACATAATTCTTGGGAAAAAGAAGATGGGAGGCATCACTTTCCCAAACTTCAAACTGTGCTAGAAAGTGGTAGTAACTGAGACAGCATGATACAGGAGTAATAACAGATTCTCAGATCCATGGGAGAGAACTGAAAATTCAGATAGAACCTCAGATATATGAACAGCTAATATTCAATAAAGGAGCAAAAAATATGAAGTGGAGCAAGGAAAGCATCTTTAGCTATTGGTGACAGGTCAGTCACATACAAAACAAACAATCAAAAAATCTCAAGTCCCTTTCTAGTACCACACACACAAGTAAAATCAAAATTGACTGAAGACCTCAATATCAGACCTGAAACTATAAGGTACACAGAGAAAAACATAGGCAGCTGGCATATATAAAAAAAAAACAACCAGTTTTATATTTACATTTTATATTATAGTTTATATTTTAGGAAAATATATAGGCATTCGTAAAAAAAAATGGATATCTAGTATTTGCATGTCCATAGGACCCAGAAAATCCACTCCTTGGAATATATTGCAAGGGCCCAAAATCACAATGGAGAAAAAGATTTTTGCTCTCCTATGTTCATTGCAGCACTATATACAATAGTCAAAATATGGAAACAACCTAAGTTGTCTGTCAGAGAACAGATGAGTAGATTACACTGGTGCTTATACACAATGGAATACTATTTGGACATAAGAAAAGATGAAGTCATGCAGTTTGCTGCTACATGGATGGATCTAAAGAATATCAAGAATATCTCACTGAATGCAGTTAGATAGAGAGGCAGACACAGGATGATCTCTGTCATGTGTGGTAAAGAAACACATTCAGAAAATAACAAATGCCCAACAACAGTCTGGATAAAATACGACACTGTGGAGGGAAACATATCCCTGGAGAAGGGAATGCTCAAAGGAAGTGCCTACCAGAGAGACAGGGCAGGGGGTGAGAAGGTAACTGGGATGGTGGTGAAGGGACACGAGTGAAGGGGTTGGTTATTGGAATGTTGTATGCCTGAAACTCGATCATGATTAACTTGTAACTCATGGTAATTCAATAAGTAAATAAATTAATAAATTCAATAGAATAAAATAAATAAAAAGTAGTTTGATAAGGCCACTTAGAAATCGCCAATTACTCAGTGAAATGCTTTTGGGCAGCAGGGTGGATGAGACAGTGATGGTCACTGGTGCTGACGAGGGTCATCAGACCCAAACGAAGGTCTGATCCACTGACCAATGTGCCAGGAGGCACATAAATATCAAAGACCAAGAAGATGTGCCATGTGACAGGATGAGAGGCACCTTCCCTGAAATTTTAAATTTTTCCTCTAAGGATATTCGCTCTGCTATGAGAAGCATAGAAACCATAGAAAGCAATCACTTTCTATAAAATCAACTACATGTTTGTCTGCAACTATGAAAGGTCAACTCCAATCACTTTTTACAAAACCCATGTGTCTGGAGTCCACATTCCAGCCTATCTTTGTCTTCTCTCTTTAGGTTTTTTCCCTTTTATTTTCTGAGCCACACCCAGCAATGTTCAAGGGTTACTCCTGGTTCTGTGCTCAGGGATTACTGCTGGCTGGGTGCAGGGGGACCATGGTTGGTGCTAGAGATCAAACCTGGGTCAACCAGGTACAAGGCAAGTGCCCTCTCTGTATATTATCATTCTGGACACCCAATCACCCCCCTTTTAAGGATCAGCAGTGAAGAAACCCAGAAAACATCAAGCACAGGTACTATTCAAATGCACCCGGATCACTAGAGGGCAGCACCATGCAGCAGCAGGCTGGAACCTGCACCAGGGGTCTCTGGTTACCTTTATGGAGTATTGGTAGGTGCCCGTCTTTGGTTGCCATGGAAACGTCAAGATGCTGGGAAGGAGGGTAATGGGGACATGAATTTCCACCTCCTGCTGGTTCCACACCGGCACCCGGAGTGTGTGGACACCTCCATCCTGCAAGGAGCCGAGAGTGTCACCATGACAACCAAGTTGTGACAACTTCCCCTCACCAGAAACCACCTGTTCCTGGGCTCAGAGGTCAGGGGTCAATTGCCAAAGGCAGAATCTTCGAGGGCAGGTGACAGAGTGATACTGGACCACCTAGCAGATGGTTTCCATGGCTCTGGAATCCCATTTGAGTTAATGTTGTGGAGTTTCATTTTCATAGTACCCCACTTTATAGATAGAGAAACTGAGGCATGGGCACTATGTCAGCTCTGCTAAAGTCCCCAGATCCATGGCAGACAGTGGTAGAGAGAGGTAGACAGTTGCCTGCTCCCATGCTGTGGAGAGGGGAATGCTATATTGTCAGCGTTGATCTGAGGGTAACCACAGGCTCTGGACTCGGTGGCCACGAGAACCTGGGAGCTTAATGCTCCTGGGGCACACCCGAGCCCCTCATTCTTCCCCAGTGAGGGTCTGAGGCTGAGTCCCAGAAAGGTAATGGCCCCCAGCAGAGCATAAAAGAAGGGGTTCCAATATGAGGGCAGTGAACAAGGAGCCCCAAACAATCCCCCCAATCCCGTGAACATAGAGGCTGGAGTCTATGGCACATAGGGCTCTCACCAGCAGGGGACAGTGTCTGAGACCTACCTGGTCTACTACAGAGGTGAGGGTGGCCTCAATGGCCGTCTGGCCTCTCTTCACAGCCCTAACCAGATGATAAGAGCCATTCTGGGAGGAGAAGAGAACCTCGAAGAATTCGGGTGGCAGCATTGTCTCAATGCGGATGTTCTGGAAGGCAAAAGGATGGGTGAGAAGCCTGCTAGGAACAGGGGGTCCACAGCAGGGTGCTGACAGGCTGGCAGGGACAGAAGAGAAGGGTAGCCAGACTGTGATGGCCATGGTTGCTTCAAGGACAAAGCAGGGCATCGAAGGGATCCCACATCTACAAGGCGTGAGATGCTCCCATAAGCCCAACACCCCCAATTCAGCATGAATGCATTGAGTAGCTCCAAGAGACACCCCGCCCACACTCACATCAGACAGGAACACTCTGCTTCCCGCCTGGTCAAGCACCTCGACAGCGATTTCATACTGGCGGCCAGTCTCCAGCACCCACCTGTCCCCAGGGTGCACTGTGAACCCTATAACAGAGCAGATGTCAGCCCTTAGAGCAGGCCTGAGAAAGGAGGAACCAAGTACCCTCAGTGCTGGCTTTTCTGGAGCCCCACAACTTGACCCCAGTAAGCCCTGATCTGGAACATAACTCCTAGCCTGGAGCCCCATGATCCTTGACCTGAGATTCCACAGTCCCTGACCTGGGGTTCCATGACTCCTGGCCTGGATCCCTACAACCCCTGGCCTGGAACCTCACTGTGGAAGAGATAAACTAAGAACTGTGACCCAAGGGAGTCACAGGCTGAGCTTCAGGGTAACAAAGTGTCCTTCAGTGTCCTCCATGGCCAACAACCTTCCTGACTGGAAACTGCCACCTTCACAGGATCTTCCAGGTCCCTCTGTGATGAGCTGACCACTAGGCCCCAATCATGGATATCCATGGCCAAGGCTGGTCTGCACAGAGCCTCACCACTGACCCCATTTCTCTCTCTTCTTCCTACCCTCCCAACCCTTCTGATGGCTTCTCAGAAGCAAGATAAGGAAGACTAGGCTGGGGTACTCTCACTCATGACTCCAACTATTTGTCCCCTTGTACCTCTAGCAATGGTCTCCAGGTCTTGCTGGGCGATTCTCAGCCAACTGAACCAGCATTAGTGCAAGAGCCAGAGGACACACTGCTTTTCGGGGTGTTGTCATGCTGGGTACCGGGCCACACCTGGAGGTGCTCTGAGGCCTTCCTAGCTGTACCCAGTGGTGCTTAGAGGACAATGTGGTGCTGGGAATTGAGTCCAGAATAGTACATGTCCTGATTAGCTTTTTTGCTGTTATTTGTTTGGGGTTGGCAGGGTTCAGGGATCACTCTTAGCAGCACCTAGAGGGACCACAGGGAGTACCAGGGATAGAATCTGGGTTGGCTGCATGCAAGATAAGCACCCTACCTACTTTACTAACTCATTGGCCCTTGAATGGCTATTTTTTTAATCACCGATCATCAAAGGGTCCCCACCCAGAACTCACCCAGGTATCCGGGTTCTACCACGTAGATGGTGCTGTTGGGTAACCTCGATGCCTCCTGCATGCGGATACCTGTGGTCTGAGTTAAGGGTTTCAGCCAGGACAGCGATCTCAGCAGTGGGACAGAAAGAAGGCGGACAGTCCTTGCTGCTCCGTGGACAGGAGGGCACCCCTACTTCCTATATTCACAAAGTTGAGAGGATCCTGATAACAGACAGACCACCAAGGCCAGGATGGGGATAAGCCCCTTAAGGAGAGTTACAGACATGGAAGGTTCCAGAGGCAGGCAGCGAGGTTCTCTCTCCTGCTCTGGAGTCTCTGCACAGAGGGAGGCAAGGGAGGAGGTGAGCCATCCATTCTGCCGGGTTGCTATTTTGGTCCTTTCTGAGTTTCAGACACTGGGCTATTTTTAACCTGGCCAAGCTTTTAGGAAGAAACACACACAACACACACACAAGCTTTTAGGAAGAAACACACACACACACACACACCAGGCACACACACACACCCCAGACACACACACACACCCCAGACACACACACACACACCCCATACACAGGTGGTCTCCAGCATGCTGCGGGAAGGATACTCCTGTGACCCAGTACCAGGCTGCTCTGGCCCAACTGGACAGCTGTGACAGTTGGTGTGTCTGGAGCCAACACCGCCACTGGCCAGCCTCGGTCTCCCTCCGGGGCTGGGATGTGGTTCTGCAGCTGCAGCTCATACTGGTCAGAAGGCATGGTGAGTTCTGGCCACCAGGGAGAAAGAGAAAGAGAAATAAAGAAGTGAGGAAACTGTACATCTATCACACACTGCCAGGCTCACCTCAGCATTGCAGATTTTCTTCTACTGTGGTTTCATCATTTTGGTTGGTTGTTTCTTGGGCCACACCTGGCAGAGCTCAGGGGCTACTTTTGACTCTGCTCAGGTGTGACCCTTGGCAGGGCTCAGGGGATCATGAGTGGTGCTAGGGATTGAGTTCAAAGTGGGGCCCCCAAAGCAGCCACAGGCAAGGAACATGTCCTGAACTCTCCCTGGCCCCATCTTCCTCCAGGATTTTAACACTTTAAGTTCCAATGTCACCTCTCCATGCCTGCAGCAAAGTTAACATCCTATGGAAGTTCAGAAAGCATGGTTTGTGCTCTCTGCAACTTACCATAACTTGAACCAAGATCCTGGCAGCCCACAGCCCATTAGTCTGTCCAGACCAATCTGGGAAGTTTGTGACCTTTTAGCTTTTGCTTGAGGCTCACTAGAACTGTGTCTCCTATGGGGCTTCCAGAAAGACTATGGGACTCCACTGGGAAGTGGGAAGCTGGACTCCTGTAACTTGTAGCAAATGTATTGAGTAATTGTCCCTATAGTCTCCCCCACAGAAGAGAAGTTGTCCTGAGAGCCCAGCACAAGTTCATTTTGGGGGAAGTAATGGCAAGAACCTGCTGCCCTGCCAGCTAGCTCCCAAGGCCTGTAGGTGAACACAGATGTTGGACTGCCCATGGGACAGAGATAAGGGTTGGTGGGGCTGTACTAACCCTTGGCAGCTTATGGAAACAGGCACCACCAACACCCCCAGCTTTGACTGGTAGGACTGTGAGAAACTTTTACTGCAGTGCACAGCAGAGGTGGGATTAAGGGCAAATCTGGCCTGCTGGAGTTGTGTGCTGGTGCCCAGGACAGAGGTTTTCTGACCAGGAACATGAGATGTCACCACACATTTTGGGGCCCAGCTCAGTGCCCCAGCATGGGGCCACCCAGGGCAAGCATCCAGGGGAGTTTCCATTACCACACTACAGAATTCAGGATGTTTTTTTTTCTGTCCTTGGCTATATTTGTATATCCCAATAAGCCCCAATAGAGTTCAAAGTGTGGGTTTTCGGGACCAGGGCTGTAGCTAACACCACCCACCCATACACAACACATAACATACCATATACGTGTGTGCACAAGCTCCCCCATATATACATCCCGCACATAGCACACGGTACACAAACATACCATACAGTCACAACAGAACCCTACATGTACTACTGTACATAGCATGAACCCTACTGCACATAGCATGCCACACAAACACCATACACACATAACAAACACCATACATACATAGCACATACCAACAACAGGCACACAAACTACATATACCATACACACACACACACACACACACACACACACACACACACACACACACACACACACGCGCGCGCGCGCGCGCGCCCGCACAACCTCCAACAGTCTTTTCCACATATTCCTCAGCCCACACATGCCCCCTACACACACTGCCCAGGGCAGGCACGTCTGAAGTGCAGCCCGAGCAGGCTGGGCAGGTGAAACCAGAGTCCCCAAAGGCCCAGCATGTACCTGGCCCATGCCCAGGTCAATCACACTCGCTGATTCAGAAGCAGGAGGGAAGTGTGGGGGCAGGGAGCTGGGCCCTAACAGTATTGGGTGGCAGTCAAGAAGAGGGACAGAAATGTCACCCCAGCAAAAGTGGTCAACGTTACCTGCAAATGCCCAACACAGCCCCTCTGTGTTGGCTATGTGTGGACATTTCTGCACAATCTTAAGGGATCTAGGCAGGATCCAACAGAACAGAACCTGACAATGACCCACTGAGCAGGACTCAATGGTGACCACAGGGCAGAATCCAACAGTGCCCTATAGGACAAGACCCAGTGTTGTTCCATGGGGCAGGACCCAACAGTCACCCACGGGGCAGGACGTGCCTGTGACCCAATGACCAGGACCCGAAAGTGAGCCATGGGGCAGGACCCAATGGTGACCTAGTGACCAGGACCACAGAGCAGGACCCGACAATGACCTACCAGTGATCTTTCCCTGCCTGATCTTCTGCACCCGGTATCGGATGGATGTGCCCACCAGCAGGTAGACATCGGATGCTGGGCTCAGCATGATGTTCTCCAGAATCAGCAGCCTCACCTCAGCCGGTTGGACATTCTGGCATGAAGGAGATGGGACTAGGTGAGGAAGAGCTGGGCACAGTGCATAAAGGGAGCTGGAGAGGTCAGGGGAAGAAGGGAAGGCAGTGGAGCAGGGCAGGGGAGAGGTCAGCAGAGGAGGGTAAGGAGGGAGCCGGAGCCTTCAGCGTGTCTCAGCCTGCTCCTGGAGGAACAGGAAGGTTGGAGAGGCAGTGAGGCCACTAACAGAGCCACCGGCCAAGACTCCACAGCTTAAGCAGCCCATGAAGATGGCAGACCCCACCAGTGTGGAGGTTACAGCAATAAGCAGCCAGGAAATATGAAGGGCAGGCGTGAGGTCCATAGAGATAGAGACTTCAGGGATTAGGGGTCACCCTCAAAGCTCCAAAGGACCAGAGCAGTTGGGAAGCTGCAGAGAGCTGAAAAGGAGAGATGTGTATGTGTGTAAAAGAGATGAGACTTAAGGCCTGCAGCCCCACCCACTGCCTCTGCACCGCAACTCTCCCTTGCCAGAAAAGATCTAGGGAGAACAAGGAAGAAAAACCCCAGAATCAGACCTGGCTCATCTCTCAAACTACCAGTCTTTTTTTTTTGGGGGGGGGGGGTGGGGGGGCTACACCTTCCACCCTATCCCACCTTCCAGCTGGTATCTCCAGGCTTCCAGACAGTTGATCTGAGTTAAATCCCCAGAATTCCATAAGATTCCCTTGAACCCCAGAAGTTATCCCTGAGTGCAGTCAGGAACGAGCCCTGAACCACCAGGTGTGGCCTCAAAACCCAATCAAACCTAAACCAAATGGAACCAGAACCTAGGCCAATCCTCACTCTCCTGATCCTCCAAGTGGACCCTAACAGAGACCTGAAATAGCACAACAGGTTGGGGACAGGGTGGTCAGAGATGGAGCCCTCACACCTGGGGTGACCCTAGAACAGGGACAACTGCAGAGAGGGTGCCTCTTGACATTGCTTTTCCACCATGGCCAGTGCCTACATGTATCCTCGCAGAGCTGGGCAAATTGCTGAAAATAAACCTGAGGGGATCCTTGGTGTTTGGGGCAACGGCAATACTGAGCAAGAGAAGGAGTTGATGCCCCAACATCCTTGCAAGCAAACCCCAAAGCTTTGACTCAAACCCATAAGTTATCAGGGAGAGGGAACCCCGTATGGTGGGAGAACAGTGGTCATCCCAGAAAGCCCCTCTGCCTACACCCCCTGCCCTACCCACCTTGTACACGGCCTCCTGGATGCGTGCTTTGAGCTTGGAGCTTCCGGTCTTCATGCCTGACACCAGGACAGTGTCACCCTGCTTGGCCACTTTCTCCATCTCTGAGATGTAGGAAGGGGGTATGTATGTGGACTCTGAGAAGGTGAGGATTCTGTGAAAGAGGTTTGTCACCAGAGCTGAGATGTGAGAAACACACACACAAACACACACACACACACACACACACCCCATACACACATTCTCCCCATCTCTGTGAGTGTCTCCTAGCAGCACCAGGCATGCACATGAGTGGTCCCTATGAGGCCAGAACAATAATGCAGCGGGGAGGGTGCTTGCCTTGCATACGGTGGACCTGGATTCTATCCCTGGCATCCCAAATAGTCCTCTGAGCATGTCAAGAGTAATTCCTGAGTGCAGAGCCCTAAGCATGGCCAGGTGTGGCTCAAAACAAAAACAAAAACAAAACAAAAAAGAAGTAATCCTGAACACAGAGCCAGAAATCTTGAGTATTGTTAGGTATGGCCCAGTCTCCTCTCCCTGAAAATGAACAAGATGTCTTAGTTGCAATAGCACCCTCCTTGGAAGCAATGCCAGGAGAGTCAGCAGTGAATGCCACCAATGATGGGCCAGAAGGTGTGGCCAAACACAAGTGACAGGACAAAACCTTCTTCAGAGCAAAATGGCCAGAAAGGGGTCAACACAGAAAAGAATGAAGGTCCTGCTTCCTGCCTCAAAGGGGCTGGTGACCCACCAACTGGGATGAAACACACAAAACATGGAGAGGGAACTTTGGGTTTTAAGGATGATGGACAGACCCTAGATGAGGGATCATGGGTCTCAATGCTGTCTTCTTGCCCAGGGCCATGGTAGGTTCTGGAAATACTAAGTGTCCTGAAACCACTGGGTCACCATGTGGGCAGTGTTAGGGACACCACGATACATAAATGTATAACTACACTGGAGGCCAAAACTTGCTGCAAAGCTGTTTCATTTTGCTGTGATCGAGTTTCCCCCAACTAACAGCAACCCCATCTCTGAGTGTTTATCCACTAAAACCCGGGCTGAGGCTGACAGGAATGGGGAAGAAATAAGGGGCTCTGCTCCCCTCCTGCTGTCCATTACTCAGTTGCTAAGACACTCCCCCACAAGGCAGTGCACATTGGCACTGCCCATGCTGACCAAGCACCCTAGGAATGGAGAAACTCTGCCTTTGACTGACTTTTCACCTAAAATGCCATTGTGGGTGGTTCCAGCAGAGCTCCAGACTCAGCTCTGGGTCTGAGTCCCCACATGAGCCAACTACACCACCCTGCCCTGCTCACACCTCTGAGAGCTGATGGCTCATGCTTTGGGGGCTGCTGAGGGAACTGCTCCTTGTGGAACCACATCTTCACTAAAACCTGGCCCCTGTAATGAACCCTACTTGTAGATTCCTTTGGGGGTCATACCAAACCTTGCACCCCACAACAACCTTGGTTTGGCTTTCTAAGGTGAGTTTTCTCTTCTGCAGCCAGATACTCCATCCTCCCTGACAGAACTCACAGAACATGACAACTATCCCCTTATTCAGCACCAGGAGTTTCAACTTTCACTCAGCACTGTCCAGGCACCTGAGGTTGTTACAGAAAGCCCCAGGTCCCACAGAGGCAGGAAACACCCCAAAAATCCCTGCTTCCCCTCTTCCCCTCTTCCCCCTCCCCTGCTTCCCCTCTTCTTACCGCAATGCATTGTGGGAGTCTGAGAAGCCATTAGCCTCGGTGTCTTTCACAATCGTCCAGTCAAAGACCAGCCCAGCCAGGGTGCTGAACGTGTTCCCTGGAAGGGCAGACATAAGGTAGAAGGGCTCTGAGCTCACACCCGGACAAACAAAGGGGCCATGAGTGTCTTTCTTGAGCAGTCACGGGGCCCAGGATTCTGGTCTCCCCTGCACAAACCCCTAATCCCCAGAGATCTCATAGACATAAGAACTTGTTAAGCATTTTTAAAGGAGGCCACTTGCTCCAGCTCTCAACATGACCAGCCATGGATATGGGCAGCAGACCAGAGGGAGAGAAGACAAGCTCCATCTCCAGGGAATACAAGCTCAGAGAATTTTTCTTCTCTGAGGTCCAAAGGTAGACCTAGGGCAGCACCAAGGAGAGGTCACCCAGTTCCTATCTTGTGGAAGGAACTAGAACAGGGCACAGAGGTAGCCAGACAGACCCCAGGGAACAGCCACAGAGACCAGCGGCCTCATTCCTAGGAAAGAGGCCATGAGCACCAGCCCCAGTAGTAGACATCATTACACTGCTTGGTGTGAGGATGGGACATGACCAGAATCAGCACCCAGTAAATAACTTGGAACAGAGGAAAGATCCTGACTTTTTAAGTCTCACAGGTACTCTGACAGTGGTTTTTGCTGTATGAGGGCAAACAAAACACCAGCAAGGCACACTGTACGCAGGAAAGTTATTGGCAGTATGTGAAGTAGTGCTGTGTGAAGTGGTGTGCTGTGGTGATCCTCATAGCCTAGACTAAAACTAACCAGGACAACAAGAGTACAACCTCAGAATGTGCCAGGAAAACAGGAAGCAATCCAAATTAACAAGCATTTGCCACATACCCACTTGGCTCAAAGTCTCGAGTCAGAAACAGAAGAATGAAGTGGCCCCAATTCTTCCTCTAAGTTCTGATCTGGATAATGCAGAGCCAGCAACACTACAGGCAGAGCCCTGGTCTACTGCAGACTTTCAGAGGGAGCAGTCCCAAACACAACCACACATTCACACACTCATAGAGGCAGTCTAAGAGTCTTCCTGGAGGAGGGGCTATCTGAAAGGGTATGCCTGAGGCCAGGCTCCTGAAAACAGAGATTCTCAGGAGAGGGAGGTTCTGGGCACAGGACTTAAATCTGAGGAAGGGACAAACTTATCAAGCTGAAGTGAGCCAGTTTAACTGAAGGCAGGCACCCCACAAAAGGCCCGGAGGGACCCTGGAAAATGTAGCAGCAGGAACTAGTGTATTTTAGAGGTAACAGTCTCTGACCAATAAATTCAAAAGAAGAAAGCATCTGATCCATGCCCAGCCAGCAATGCTGCCTCTAGGGATGTCAGGCAGTGTCTGGAGACCCTGGGGATCGCCACACAGTATGTTGCTAGCATTTGCAGAGAGATACGCCAGGGACGCTGCCAAACTGCCCAAAACGCACTAACCAGCCTCCTGCTTCCCTGAGAATCTGGTTCCATGATAGTACCACCTGTCTGAGCTGTCAGATCGAGCATTGTTACAAGGATATGCAAGAAACAGAGAATCAGTGGGAGCTTCTAAGTTTTGACTGAGGCTTCTGCCTCGGAAGATCCTTTGCCTAAAAGAAACTGCCTGACATTTAACTCTGTTTCTCAGAATCTCAGTAGACATTCCCCCACAGGACAGGCCGCAGCTCAAACCATCTGTCCACCGCCAGGACTGCTCCTCTAAGAAAAATCCCTGCCCAAAACATGCCCAGTGCAGATTGGTGACATGAAGGCATGAATGATAAGAGCAGGACATAGATATACATACATATGTTTACATATACACACACATACACATAAATGTGCATGCATGCAACACTCTCAAACACAAGGATGCCACTTCCTGCTAAAGGATGCAGCCAGCCTCTCCCAGCTTTCTTCTCTCACTGCATAGACATGCTTTTTCCATACAGTTCAGTGTACAAGCATGGAGCTGGCCTCGGGACTGTGGTAGCATGCACACCCCTCGAGGGCTTGGGATGCTCCTGAAGTGGTTGGAAACTATCAGGCACTCACATCGTCCTGGGTAGAGCTGCCCCCACTCTCACTCCCTCCCACCATGGACTGCCCTGGGAGAGAGGCATGATGGCAGATAGTCACCCTCAGAGTCCAGAGCCTGGATCTTCAATTCCAGAGGTGAGTCTTCCAAGTAAAGCTCGCGGGTGGTAGAGACGATCTGGATGCCATGAATGAGGTCCACGATGGCATCACAGCGTAACACCTGGCCTGTGGCTGGAGGGACAGAAAGAGGTCAGCAGGGAGGGTGGCACTCTATTGCTCTCCCAGTCCATCTACCCACTAGTCCACCCACCCACCCCAGAATGGAGAGTTCTATACCCCAGCCAAGACTGGAGCAACCCAATGCCCTGCCACAGAGCAAGGATGGAAAACCAGATGAGGTTTCAGGAACCTTCTAGAAAGGCATGTGTGTCTGCAACATGGCACTAGCATGAAAGCTGGGTGTGAACCTTTTCCGAAAAAAAACATCGGGGTTCACTGCCCGGCCAAGTTACAAAATGAAAAGATGCAGGCTGGAGTAATGACACAGCGGTAGGGCATTTGCCTTGCATGCAGCTGACCCAGGACAGACTTTGGTTCAATCCCCTGGTGTCCTATATGGTACCCCAAG
>PVKC010007779.1:0-29047 GCA_004027635.1 Crocidura indochinensis | reverse complement strand
CTTTCTTTCTTTCTTTCTTTCTTTCTTTCTTTCTTTCTTCCTTTCTTTCTTTCTTTCTTTCTTTTGGTTTTTTTTTTGGTTTTTGGGCCACACCCAGTGATGGCTAGGGGTTAATCCTGGCTATGCACTCAGAAATCGCTCCTGACTTGGAGGACCATATGGGATGATGGGGGATGGAACCGCAGTCTGTCTTAGGCTAGTGCAGGCAAGGCAGACGCTTTACGGCTTGAGCCACTGCTCCGGCCTCTCACTATTATTTCTAAAATAAGAATGTTGGAAATTGTTACCTTTATGTTGAAAAAGAAAGTCTCAGGGATTTAATCAATAAGCAACATATATGACTCTATTTTCTTCCTTGACAAATGTGAATATAAGGCATACAGAAGTTCCTATGTGTGTGAGAGTTTCTTTGTGTGAGTAAAGGAGTTAAGATCTTGAATGCAGGGAGCCGGGAGGTGGCGCAGGAGGTAAGGTGCCTGCTGCCTTGCCTAGGACGGACCACGGTTCGATCCCCCGGTTCCCATATGGTCCCCTGTGCCTGCCAGGAGCGACTTCTGAGCGCATAGCCAGGAGTAACCCCTGAGCGTCACTGGGTGTGGCCCAAAAAACCAAAAAAAAAAAAAAAAGAACTTGAATGCATACCAGAGTGATAGTACAGTAGGCAAAGGAGTGGGAAGACTGTTCAATAGGCTGAAGCTCTTACTTTGAAGGATCCCTGGTTTTTTGCTGGCACTGGTCCCTCTAGCTAGCACCTGTGAGAATATTCCTCATGCACTGTGCTGAGAGTAGTCTGGGACTAACTCCTGATCACTGCCATCTCTGGCCCCTCAATCAAAGCAAACAAATAATAACAAATATTAAGACAGATCGCCCCCCAAAGTAAAGCTATATAGAAACACAGGTCTTTCCCATTACCCCAGAGAAGAAGATGCAGTACAGCAGCTATGGTGTTAGACAGCCATCTCTGGCCAGGTTCTGAAGAGCTGGAGAAACACAGAGATATAAAACCTCAGTACACTTAACAATGTAAAGACTGCAGTACATGTGAATTTAGAGCACTCAACATTTGTGATGAGTTAGGGCCAATCACATCATCCCATCACATCTCGGAATACACAGGACTATGAAAGAAAAAGAGTAACAGAATGATTAGAATCAGGGATTCTTCTGAGATGAAATGCCTTTTCTTTGCTGTAAAAATACGTTGCTTAGGACAGTTTATCACTTGTGTCAAGTTGTATGTAGGGTGCATGTGTGTATGTCTGGGACATCCATACCATGTGGATCCAAGACCTGTGGACAAAATCTCCAGCAATATTTAATATTTTTCTCACTTATTGAGTTCCCAGAGTCCTGAATCTGACTGTTGCTGGAATTCAGAAAAAAGTATGCAAACAATTTTCTTTAGAAATTGACATCGAATTGCCATAGCAAGTACTTCCAGTACTATGTTGAATAGGAATGGTGAGAAGGGGCAACCTTGTCTTGTACCGGAATTTAGAGGGAAGGCTTTTAGTTTTTCTCCATTGAGGACAATATTCGCCATTGGCTTGTGGAATATGGCCTTCACTAGATTGAGAAAGTTTCCTTTCATTCCCATCTTGCTGAGAATTTTGATTAAGAATGGGTGTTGGACCTTATCAAATGCTTTCTCTGGGTCTATTGATATGATTATGTGTTTTCTATTTTTCTTATTGTTGATGTTTTGTATTATGTTGATGAATTTATGAATGTTAAATGACCCTTGCATTCCTGGGATGAAACCTACTTGATCATAGTGAATGATCTTTTTGATGAGGCATTGAATTCTATTTGCCAGAATTTGATTGAGGATCTTTGCACCTGTGTTCATCAGGGATATTGGTCTGTAATTTGGTGTTTTTTTTGTTTGTTTTGTTTTTTTGTTTGTTTTTTTTGTTTGTTTTGTTTTTTTGGCAGCATCTCTGTCTGATTTGGGTATCAAGGTGATGTTGGCTTCATAAAAGCTATTTGGAAGTGAACCCGTTTTTTCAATTTTATGAAAGAACATGGCCAGGATTGGTAGTAGTTCCTTTTGAAAGATTTGAAAGAATTCATTAGTGAATCCAACTGGGCCTGGGCTTTTCTTTTTGGACAGACATTTGATGACCATTCTAATTTTCTCAATGGTGATGGGGATGTTTAGATATGCTACATCTTCCTTTTTCAACCATGAAAGGTTGTAGGAATCCAAGAATTTATCCATTTCTTCTAGATTCTCATATTTGGTGGCATAGAATTTCTCAAAGTAGTCTCTGATTACCCTTTGAATCTCTGCAATATCTGTAGTGATCTCCCGCTTTTCATTTCTAATAAGGGTTATCAAGTTTCTCTCTCTCACTCTTTCTTTTTGAGTTTTGCCAGTGGTCTATGAATCTTGTTGATTTTTTTAAAGAACCCACTTCTGCTTTTGTTGACCTTTCAGATTGTTTTTTGGGTTTCTACTTCATTAATTTCTGCTCTAAGTTTTGTTATTTCCTTTTGTCTCCCTATTTTTGGTTCCTTTTGTTGATCATTTTCTAGTTTCATGAGCTGCGTCATTAAGCAATTGAGGTATGCCCCTTCTTTCTTCCTGATGTGTGCTTGCAAAGCTATATATTTTCCTCTCAGTATTACTTTTCTGTGTCCCATAGATTCTGAGAGTTTGTGTCTTCATTGTCATTTGTTTCCAGGAAAGTTTTGATTTACTCTTTGATTTCATCTCAGACCCACTGACTGTTCAGTAGTAGGCTGTTTAATTTCCAGTTATTAAAGACTTTCTTCTGTGTGCTTTTGTAGTTCACATCTAATTCCAAGCTTTATGGTCAGCGAAGATAGCATGCAAAATTTCTATCCTCTGATTTTCTGGAGGTATGTTTTATGTACCAGCATGTGGTCTATCCTGGAGAATGACCCATGTGAATTGGAGAATGTGTATCCAGGTTTCTGGGGATGGAGTGTCCTATATATAGCTACTAGACCTCTTTCTTTCATTTCTCTTTTCAGATCTAGTATATTTTTGATGGGTTTCAGTCAGATTGACCTATCAAGTGTTGATAGGGTCGTGTTGAGGTATCCCACAATTGTGATATTATTGATGTCCTCCCACAATTATAGTGTTATTATTGATGTCCTTGCTAGAGTGATTAGGCAAGGAATTATCAAGGAATATCAAGGGATAGGAAAGGAATAAGTCAAGCTCTCACTGTTCGCAGATGACATGATACTATACTTAGAAAACCCTAAAGACTCTACCAAAAAGCTTTTAGGAACAATAGATGCATATAGCAATGTGGCAGGCTATAAAATTAACACATAAAAATAACGGCCTTTTTATACACCAATAGTAATAGGGAAGAAATGGACATTAAGAAAACAACCCCATTCACATTAGTGACACACAAACTCAAAAATCTTGGAGTCACCTTGACCAAAGATGTGAAGGACCTATACAAAGAAAACTATAAAACTCTGCTCCAAGAAATAAGAGAGGACACTACAAAATAAAACACATGCCCTGATCATGGATTGGCAAGATTAACATCATTAAAAGGGCAATGTGATCCCTCTAAAGATACCCATGACATTCTTCAAAGAAGTGGATCAAACACTGCTGAAATTCATTTGGAACAATAGACACCTTCAAATAGCTAAAGCAATCCTTGGGAAAAGGAATATGGGAGACATTACTTTCCCTAACTTTAAACTGTATCACAAAGTACTAGTTATCAAAACAGCATGATAGTGGAATAAAGACAGACCCTCAGACCAGTGGAATAAGCTTGAGTACTTGGAGAATGTCCCCCAGACATATCATCACCTAACTTTTGATAAAGGAGCAAGAAATCCTAAATGGAGCAAGGAAAGCCTCTTCAACAATTGGCGTTGGCACAACTGGCTAGCCACTTGCAAAAAATTGAACTTAGACCCCCAGTTAACATCATGTACGAAGGTAAAATCCAAATGGTATTAAAGACCTCGATATCAGACCTGAAACCATAAGATAATTGGAACAACACGTAGGCAAAACACTCTAAGACATTGAGACTACAGGCATCTTCAAGGAGGAAACTGCACTCTCCAAGCAAGTGAAAGGAGAGATTAACATATGGGAACATAATAAGCTGTGAAGCTTTTCACCTCAAAGGAAATAGTGCCCATGACACAAGAGCCACCCAATCAGTGGAGAAACTATTCACCCAATACCCATCAGATAAGGGGCTAAACTCCAAAATATACAAGGCACTGACAGAACTTTACAAGAAAAAATATCTAATCCCATCAAAAAATGGGGAGAAGAAATGGACAGACACTATGACAAAGAAGAAATACAAATGGCCAAAAGACACATGAAAAAATGCTCCACATCACTAATCATCAGGGAGATGTAAATCAAAACAACTATGAGATACCATCTCACACCACAGATATTGGCATACATCACAAAGAATGAGAACAAGCAGTGCTGGTGGGGATGCAGAGAGAAAAAACTCGTATTCATTGCTGGTGGGAATGCTGTCTAGTTCAACCTTTATGGAAAGTGATATGGAGATTCCTCCAAAAACTGGAAATTGAGCTCCCATATGATTCAGCTATCCCACTCCTAGGTATATACCTGAGAAACAAAAAATACAACACAAAATCTCTTTCTCACACCTATATTCATTGCAGCACTGTTTACAATATCCAGACTCTGGAAACAGCCTAGATGCCCCTCAATAGAGGAATGGCTAAAGAAACTGTGGTACATATATGCAATGGAATATTATGTAGCTGTCATGAGCTGCATGACTTCATGAGTTGAAGTCATGAAATTTTCCTATACATGGATGTATATGGAATCTATTATGCTGAGTGAAATGAGCAAAATGGAGAGTGATAAACACAGAATGGTCTCACTCATGTACGGATTTTGAGAAAAATAAAAGATATTTGTGCAATGATTCTTAAAGACAAAAGACAGGAGGGCTGGAAGTTCCAGCTCATGACTTGAAGCTAACTACAGAAAGAGATGGGTGCAGTTAGAGGAATAATTACACTGAGAACCATCATAACAAAATGTGAGTGATTGAGGAAAGTAGAAAGCCTGTCTAGAGCACAGGCTAGGGTGGGGAGGAGGGACACTTGGGACATTGGTGATAGAAATGTTGCACTGGTGAAGGTTTTTTTATATTTTTTTATAAAAAATATATATCACAAGCAGCCTTTACAAATAAAGAAACTGATATCTACACAAAAAATGCTGATGAGAGTCCATCAGTATCCTACTATAAATCAAGGTGATTAGATCTCATTACTCATAGGAGAAAATCTCATCAGCATTATACAATGTGACATTCAGTCAGCATGTAAAAACCACATTTGTTTCCTAACCTATGAGTCAACAACAACAACAACAACAACAAAAACCTATATATTAACCCGCATCTGGAAGAAGGAAGTGAAAGAAAAATCCCAGTGCTATCTGGAAAAATGAATTCATCTGTTATATGCTAATACTCTCTGGAACAAAGCTGAGTTGAGTTACAGGTAGCTGAATTGTATGCTAGCCTTCTGCATTCCCTGTAAAATCACTGTGTACTAGTCCAAGTGGGTCTTCAAAAGCGTTAGAACAGTTATTGGCTACAGCAATATTTTGGACTCTCTTATTAGTTTGCTATGACATTTATTTTTTCCTAAAGTTCTTATTTGAGAGAACTACTATTGTACTTCAAAATTACCTTGTTGTTTTTCTTTATTTGACATTGTTTAGAGGCTGTGAGACTGTCCTAGAGGTACCGAATCAGCACTCAAGGAAACAAACCAGAGAGAATATGGAAATGGAGCTCCAGAGCACTGAATTTTCCCAGTTTTCCTTCCCAGAACTACACCATTCACTAAAATATTGACAAAGAAAGGAGAAGAAGAAGCAAGAGGAAATTTCCCATGGATCATAATGCCAGCAACAGAAGCTCAACTCTTTGCTACATACTCAAAGTTGCATTTATACATAATCCGCATTTCAAGCCTACGGAGAATCTCATCCCATCCTGCTTCATTTTGGGACTGCAGAGTCAAAACTAAATCCCGAGTCTTGGTAGATGTTCACAGAAGACAGGATGTTTTGCAGGTCCCACTTTTCCTGACTCTCTGGTGATCTCATACCATCCCACTGCTCAATTGGTTGAGTCCTTTCGAAGAATTCTGGAACCAATACCTTGAGTTCTAATCTATGCCAAATTAATCAGCAACACATAGTGTTTCATTCAGTGATTGTGTTTTTCATGGCCTCCATCCTTCCCTCATCTGCAATTGTAAGCAAGAGCAGAACTTGAAATCATTGTTTCAAGAAAGAAGCTAAATTATTTGTTAAATTATTTATTATTTGAATTATTATTTAAATCATGCCTGTGTTTTAGAAGCAATAACTTCCATTTGCTGCTTATTTCAACTCTGCTGGTTGTGGGCCTCAGATGAGGGACATTGGGATATGAGGAACAGATAGTAAAGTTCATCTCTTTGATGGACAGGGGTCTCAGAGCAATTTTAACCTCCCTGCTCCCTAGACCTAATACCTATTTTATATTCTATATACCACCCTTTCTTCTCAAACTTACAAAATGATGCATTCATTTCCAGGAGGAATAACTTGATTTTTGGAAAGAAAGGCTATAAATTGTTGGCAGCCTTAATAAAGTTGCATTCCAGTATTACACAAAAATGTCTTGATTCCTTTCTGACTGATGTAGTACCATGGTGTGAAAAACAGTAAAAGAGAAATCTTGTATGAATTGTTGTGATCACCTTGGATAAGGAAACCATCATCAGTGGTAGCTACCACAATGGGTGGGTATGAACAGGAATACATGTAGGAAAAGAATAAGTGTGAGACACCCCAAATCCTGATCCCATGAAGTTAGAAAGAAATATAATTGCAAATAAAAAACATAGGCAGATATAGTACAGCGGTCTTGCCTGAAGAGCTAATTCTGGATTAATCTCTGGCACATTTGGTCCCCAAAGAAATTCACTCTAGTCTGGTTTCTGAGTGTCACCACTGACTTTGGAAAGGCCCTGGGACCCTGAAATAAATCACAGTTGATGTGAACCCTCCTGGCCACTACTGTGGCCTCTCAGAATTATATCATTTCATTATTTCTGAGCTTTGGATCAGGACGCAGGTGCTCAGTGCAGCTCTTGTGAGTAGCTACGCAGAACAAAGAGCAGAATTCAGGCCCTCAATTAACAAGTAAAACATTCCCATTTTTTAGCACTATGCTAATGCTATCATCAACTCACAAAACAAGTGACATGGCATATGGGAAAGCCCTTTATATACTGTAGAGCTCTCTATAAACTGCAGGCGCTCTCATTTTTCATTTACCACGTCAGTGTCTCATGATAGAATCATATGCTTCCTCAGATGGAGGCAAGTGTTCAGACTTGATCACCTCCTACTCCCATTTCTTCTGGGCTAAGTGCTGCTTCTTGGGCACCTGGTTATTTTTTTTTAAATAGGAATTTATACTAGGCTTAAAGCCCACGTTGGAAGATATGCTGAATATGGAGCAATTCTTGAATAATAATCTTCAAAGAAATTCATTTACTCTTGAATTTCAAACTTGTGCTATATAGAAAACTAAAGTCTCAGCATTTCAGAAGTTAAAGAGAATTCTTAAGTGAAAATACTGTACTCACAAATGAAGTCTTTGAGAAGAGGTACTCTGGCCAGCAAGGCCCAGGATTGCCCCTGAGGCAAAACTTCAGGGACCAAACAAGGTTTGTTCTCTAGCTAACAATTGGATTGTGATTTCATTCCAAAAGAAGCCAAATGACATTAACAAGCTAATTCACTCAGCAAGATCAATTGGATTTCATTCATCTTGAGATGGGTAGTTTCCTCTGAGTTTTGTTCAGATTCATTTAGCCAGTCCACACAAGAACTTGAGCCCAGAATTTGGTGATAATTATACAAGATGGATGCTCAAGTCAGAAAAGCTGGAGGCAGCACCAGAGCAGATAAAAGAAGAGTGTCTAGGCTATTCTGTATTGTAGAGTTCTGTAGTGTTGTAAACCTCTTGTGCAGAAAACCAGAAAACCCAGGCAGAGAAGGAAGGTAAAGGATGAAGGGAAAAGATCGGTAGCTATAAGAGGCAACTGTGATGATAGGAGAATTAAGAAATAATTCGGTCTGAAAAGAACTTGAGGAGGGGGCTAAAGAGGATTGTAGAATCAAGACAGCTCTCAGATATCAGGAACTGTGCCATGTGGGTGGATATTTGGAGATCTAATAACTAAATAAAATAAAATATTTTGAGGCTGCTGGACAGATAGTAAGGCACTTGTCTAGCACATAAGATGTGTGGATTCAATCCCTGTTACCACACATGGTCTCCTAAAGCCTAGTATATATGAGCGCATAGCTAGGTGTAAGCCCAGAGTACAACTGGGTGTGGACCAAAACAAACAAAAAAATGTACTTCATAGTAGTTGACATCGCTCCACTCCTTTCTTTTCCCAGGCACCCATTTCAGACAGCAACTATATCACATGGTATTCCATCTCAGAGAAGGGTTGTTATTATAGTAATTATGTAGGGCGGAAAAACACTTCAAAAACTTGAAACCTGAAGGAAAAAGAGAGACTTTAATGTGTGAAAAGGAAGTCCCCTGCTTGCCAACCCTGAGCCTATGAAGATGGAGCACTGCAAAGAACGGGGATGGGTAGGGAATTGCTGGTGGGCATGTCTACTAAATGGAACCTGGTCCTCTCTGGTACCCAAGTCACATAAACAAGTCACATAAACAATTTCCAATGCAGCTTAAGTGGTTTTGTGTGACCCAACAGAGGAAGCAACAGATGGATCCAGCAGAGAACTGAGGACCTCTAGGCTTGCAAGTATCTTTCAGGATGGAAGAAGAGGCAGGTTGCAGCATATTCCAAGTGGAATTCTAGAGAATGCAAAGTTTGTGTTTAAGGCTAAGAATCAATGCTGTCAAATGATGGTTTATGACATAGCTTTGAGTCCTCGCTTCAGTTTCTCTTAATTATCCTAGTCTCCAGATTCATCTGCCTTATGTTAGACCTAGGATATTGCCACATTCCATTTACTTTCCTCTCAATATATTTCCTTTTTTATTCTAAATTTCCACCATGGTATCTTTATCAACCAAGGAGTATTTATATTGATTCTATATACTAGTTTTTGTAAGTAATGCTGCAATTTTTTTTTAATTTTGTGTTTTCATTCCCCTTAGACAAATAACCAAAAATGAATCTTTTGTAAGGACTTCATATTGCTTTCCATGACTATACCAGTCTACATTTCCACCAAATGTTTCATTTCTTTATAACCTCACCAATACTTGCTATATTTGCCCTTTGTTTGGTTTGTTTTCTTTGGGGGGGGGGGTGTACACTGATAGTGCTTTGGGTTTATGCTTGTTTATGGGCTGAGGTAATAGTTCTGGCAGTGTTAGATGACCATATGCAGTTTGAAGGAATGAACTGGGTGGGATGTCCACTTTCAGGACACATACCTTATCCTTTGTAATAATTCTCTATCCTATGTATTGTCTTTTGAAAATGATAATAATAGGTGTGAGATAATGCCTCAGTGTCATTTTGCCTTGCAATTCCTACATCATTAGAGCTGCTGAGATGAGATTATGTTCAAATACAATATCTTCTTTGGAAAAAAAATCACACTGCCTTTGGAAAAAAGTATATTCAGGTAATTTGTGCATATTTAATTACATTATTTTGGGGGGACAGTAGTCTTGCTTGTTTTTTATTTGTTGCCATCAGGTTCAGTATCAAATTAAAAGTAATTATCCTGAGACTACTTACATTTTTTTCCAAGGAGTTTCATAACTTTAAATTTTATGTTAAGTCTTGTAATTAGTTTTTAATTTAGTGCAATAAAAGATAAAGTGGATCAGAGATAGTACTGCAGATGAGGCATTTTAATTGCACGTGCTGACTAGGGTTCCATGCCCAGTCCAACATCTGATCTTCAAAGCCCTGCCAGGAGTAATCCTTGAGTAGAGAGCCAGGAGTATAAGCTGAGAAATGCCAGGTGTAGCTACCTAAAACAAAAAGCATAAAGGTATATTTTCATAACTGTTATTCTATGTCTGTGGAAAATGTATTTGGTTGGAATTTTGGTCAGAGAAGGGTGTACTAGTGCAGGAAACCATGCTGGTTCCATAGATGGGATCCAAGGTTAAAGGGTTAATAGCCCATGTCTGATGGTCTAAGGCCTAAGCCAAGTCACTATAACAAATGTTCAGGGTGGAAGGCCCACTGCAATATAAGATTAATGCATTTCTATCGCTATTAGATAAGAACTTGTTTTCACACATAAGATTTCCCCCATTTTACTGTGCCTATGCAAAAAGGAACAAGCCACATGATACTACTGGAGCATTTGGGGTAAAAATAATAAGTCAAACAATTTCTATAATCTGATTCTAACATGAACTCAGAACCCAAGAGAAACTCATCTACAAGAATTTTGTACTACACAGATCAAAATAAAAGGAGTGGGACAGGCTACCTTTATATAAAGAATAGACAATAAGAAATATACCTATTGAGGAAATACATCTAAAGAGATATATGAAGGAGATTATATATATATATATATATATATATATATATATATATATCCCCTTTAAGTCTTTTGAGATAATCTAAGAGTGGGGGTAAAAATTCAGAGCACAGTTTCAACCTGTGACTTTATCTTGTAGAGTCTGAAAAATGGCTCCCAGTAGTCCCACATCAGGAAATGTCCTCAAGCTGGGGATTTCTCAAAAAACAAACATGGCACTAATATGGTAGCAAGTAATTGTCCACAGTGAAGGGAGGTGGGAGATAAGGGGCCGCCCAGAGCAAATTGGTAGCAAATTGATAGCAAAGTGGTAGCAGTGGTGGATGCAGCTTCTTCTCAGGCTGAGACAAGGTTGGCTGGGAATCTATTTGCTTTGGGAGCTGGTTGGAAGCTGTATGGGGTGGAGGGAATGTTCTGGTTCCTGAGGAGTTAAGAACTGAGGGTAGGGGGCCGGTAAGGTGGCACTAGAGGTAAGGTGTCTGCCTTGCAAGCGCTAGCAAAGGAAGGACCGCGGTTCAATCCCTCGGCGTCCCACATGGTCCCCCCAAGCCAGGAGCAATTTCTGAGCACTTAGCCAGGAGTAACCCCTGAGCATCAAAGTGGTGTGGTCCGAAAAACCAAAAAAAAAAAAAAAGAAAAGAAAAAAAGAAAAGAAAAAGAATTGAGGGTAAAAAGAGTTACATAGGGAGAAATAACAGATGGGGTTATATAGTGAAGGGCTAGAAAAGGAGTTATAAAGTGGCAAGTGGTGGGGGATATAAGAAGAGTTCTATATAACAGAGAAATGACAACATACAACAGAGACAGACATTATGTCTATTACGGAAAGACATTAGACAGGCATTGAGGTGTCCTACACTTATACTCAGCACATACATCAACAGACATTGAGGAGGAATATTTTTTTCTTTCAACTCTATATTTATGCATTGTAAATTCAAAATAACATATTTTAAAATTAATTTATTTGATCTTAATTTACAATATTATAGAATTCAGGGGGGTTAGCTTTACTCCTTCATAATTTGCATAGTTCTTAAAATTCCCAACACCAAAGCTACAGTACTATACCATCATCAAGATGATTCCTTTAACTTCCTTATTCTTTCCACCTGGAAACCACTATTGTTTTTCTTATTTAATTTAAGTAAAACTCAATTTATTCAATATCACAATTGTGTCTCAGAAAGTTAAGTATCTCAGAATCAACTTAACTAAGGAGTGACTTATGTGAAGAAAATTACAAAACACTGCTTCAAAAAATAAAAGAGGTCTTGAGGAAACAGAAATACATCATCTGTTCATGAATTAACATCATTAAAATGGCATCACTCAAAAAAAAGGGCATCGATTTGTCTCCCAGTGCCCCATATGGTCCCCCGTGCCTGCCAGGAGCAATTTCTGAGCATGGAGCCAGGAGTAACCCCTGAGCACTGCCGGGTGTGACCCCCCCCCCCAAATGGCAACACTCTCTAAGTATTGTACAGATTCAAGGTGGTTCCTATAAGGATTCCAGTGACATTTCTCAAAGAAATAGATCAAATTCTTCTGAAATTTATATGGTACAATAAGCTTCTATAAAAAGATAAAGCAAACCATTTGAAAAAGAAGATAGAAGGCATAATCTCTCCACAACCTTAAATTGTACTGCTAATGATAATAATTAAAACAGCATGGTATTTTAAATACAGACTCCCAGATCAATGGAATATATCTGAACATCCTGAGACAAATTCTTAGGTATATGATAAATTAATTTTTATAAAGGAGCAAAAATTATAAACTGGAGCAAGTCAAATCAAAGTGGATTAGAAACCTTGATATTAAACCTAAAATAATAAGATACATACATAATAAGGAAAATGTGGGGAGAACTTTCAATAACATGAAACTCCACTGACCAAGCAAGTGGAATCAATTATAAACAAATGGGACTGCATTAAATTAAGAAGCTTTTGTATCTCAAGGGAAATGATGACTGGGACACAAAGATCACTTTTGAAATAAGAGAAATTATTCACCTAATATCATCTGATATAGGGTTAATATCTAAGATAAGTAAGACATTGCGAGGGCCTAACTAGAAAAGCAACATTCATTCCCATCATAAAATTGGGTGGAGGAAGATGAAGAGGAATTTCCTCAAAGAAGAAACATAGATGGCCAAAATGCACATGAAAGATTTCTCCACATCATTAATAATAAGGGAGATATTAATCAAAACAATGAGACATTATATCACACCAGAGACTGGCACACATAAAACCAAGAACAACAAATGCTGGCATGGAGATGTGGGGAGAAAGAGACTCTTATTTGCTGCTGCTGAGAATGTAGACTGGTCCAGTTTTTTTTGAAAAACAATATAGATATTTCTCAAAACCTAGAAATTGAGCTTCCATTTGACTCAGCAATATTGCTCATGGGAATATATCCAAGGGGCTCAAAACACAATACAGAAAAGGCATCTACACTCTTATTGTCATAGCAGCACTGCTCACTGTAGCCAAAATATAAAAACAACTCAAGTGTCTAAGGATAGATGAGTGGATAAAGTAGGTATAGCATATCTACACAATAATGGTATACAATACAGCTGCTAAAAAAATGAAGTCATGAAATTTGCTTGTACCTGGATAGGCATGGAGAATGTCATGCTGCATGAAATGAGTCAGTGGGAGAGAGACAGACATAGAATGACCGTAGTCATCTGAGTGATATTAAAAAAAACATAGTATAAGAATAATATCCAAATAGAATGGTAATTATGGGGGTGTGAGAAGTGCAGTTAGGACAGAGAAGGGACCATGATAGCAATGATAGTTGTTAGTCAAGTTTCTGGACAGAACCTGGGAAAAAACTAAAGTGATATATATGTCTGATACCCTCCTTCAGTATGGTATGGTAAACATTAGTGCCTAAAAGGAAAAAAGTAAAGAAGAGATGACAGAGGGAAGAAAAGTGTTGCCACAGAGACAGGATGGAGCTGGAGGTGGGGAGACAGGAGGGTAACTGAGGAAACTGGTGGAGGGAAATGAACTTTGGTGAAAGGATGGGTGTTGAAGCATTATATAACAAAATATCAACTATCGTTAGCTTTTAATGTTGTATCTCATAGTGACTAAATGATCAAGTTTTTAAGTAAAGTTAATTTATTGCAGAAAAGGATCTCTGGATGGGTCAGTCTAGAAACATGGTCTAGCAGGACCCAGTACCTTCTCAGAGACTCCATCTCCGAACCAGCCTGTGAGAACTCTGTAGTTCCAGCTTAGTTCTATTTTTTTTTAATTTATTTATTTAAGCATGAGATTATAAAAATGTTCATAGGTGGATTTCAGTACATCACCCTTCCACCAGTGTAACACATTTTCCTGCCACCAATAAGAACACCCACTTTCACTCTCATGGCCATCACACCAATTGTTATGACCTTCACCCATTCATTTTCCCAGCCCTACATTGACATCTGTTATATAATGAGCTAAAGGTATTGCTTTGTCTGTGGATATGGAGGTAGACTAATTTGTGTGACTTTTGTGAGCTTTACTTCCTTATATAAGCCAATCAAGGCATGTGTTGGAATTGCTTGGAGGCAATAGATATAGTTGTTCCCTGAAATTTTGCAGTGAATACTGATACAACGTGTTTCAATTACTTTTATTCTCATGATCGACATGAACGGACTTAACATATTTGCTCCCCAAATTTCAACAGTACTATAAATCAAAGAATAATAGTTTATTGGGGGGGGGAGTGTCAATTGCTTTAAACTCCAATTTCTCCATTCTCCCTCTTTTTAGCACTTGAAGACTATTTCCAGGTGCACCTTCTAAGCATTGCAAGGATTGTGAAAACCATAGGGGGAAAGAAAGAACTAGGAGATGCAGATCAAGGTAGAGTCTGCATGCCAGGTTAGACTGTAGACTGACTGAAAATAGATACTAGACTAGAAGCAGGGGAAAATGGGTAACAGACTTGCTGTATTAAGTAGATAAGTTCAAAAACTTTTTTCAAGTTAATTGGACTTTCTATAATTCATTTTTCTTAAACCAGAAACAACTTACTTATGTTTTACATAATGTCAACTGTCATTATCTTATAAGCCATTTATTAATGTTACTGCTTTCTACAAGACAATTGTCTCTCATTGCCTTATTTTTCACACAGAGGCTAATTTTGCTTTGACCAGACTTGATCTCTTTCTTCTTTGTACCTTCCTGATTCATGGAGGGGTATGTACAACAGAGGTGTAGGTTTCCACCATAGGATGTCTTGTCTCTGCTGACTGACCTACCTCTGGCTAACATGCATTCTTCCCTCCAAGGGAACTCTAAGGTACAAAGCAAGATTAATTCTTTATCTCACCATGGGTTTCTAAAAATCATTTTCAAACTATTACAAAGAGTAAAAAGGTATATCATTCATAAAAGAGATAAACCAGCAACTTCCTCTATCAAAAATATGCTTCAGGGGAATAATGAGAGCACAACTTAATCATGAGTGTGCAGCATGTGTCTCAGTCTCCAGCGGAGAGTCAGGGAGAGAGCAGGGAGTTGTGAGGGCCTAACAGAAAGACAGAGCTCTTAATCTGCTAGTAATCTTCAGCATCAAGACACCTAGCTTGCAACTTTTGTGGTCAACTTCTTGCCCAAAAAATGCTGTGGAGCTAAAAGGAAATAAAAAACAGCAAAGCAATTTTTCATTCTGCGTCCTGAACTGTCTCCCGAGGGAGGGTCAAAATGAACATATGGAGCACAAGCAGTCCGTTTCTGACGTGTATCTGAGAAAATAGCCCTGCTTCAGTTGTTAGTGAGACAAGATCATTTTTTAAACTTACAGATAAACCATTTCTGACCGTTGTCATGTTTTTATGTACTGTTGATACTTTAAAACAAATTATAGGCATGAGAAAGCTACAGCTCTTGTAAATGGCTTATCAGCAATTCAAAGCATAGAAATAAGATTGCTGGTTAGACCATCCTAAAGTTCTGAGAGCTGGATTTTTTTTCAGTGTGTAACAGTCATAGTCATTGCAGAATTTCTGAGCAGATTTGCAGTGGTGTGAGCAGGGTATTGAGAGGGTTTGGCTGGAAAAGGGCAATATCTTTTTATAGCAGTGCAGAAAACAGGGTAAAGAATCCTTTGGGGTGGGGGAAGCCATGTTTCCCAAAAGACAATTATTTGCACATGACACTTGACAATTACTATGACTATACATTCCCTGGATTGGTATTTATTTACTCCTTAAATTCTTTTATTCAGTTCATTTTAAGTGGATAATATCTCATTGGTTTGATGGAATGCCTATAATTTTTTATTATAGATGTTAAAAGTATATATATCTATAAAAATGATGTACCACCTAAGTCTTCTCTGGGATTACCTAGCATGCTTAGAACGCGGTGGAGTTTCTTTGGGTGCAATGAGCCATTTTCAGTTTCTATCTATCTTGCTTTTAATTCTTATAAGCCCCTTGAGTGTCTGTGTCTATCAAAGACATTCAATATCTGTATATGACTAGAATGATAGCTATGCAGGTGCAAAACTGCTGATTTCATAGAAAAACCAATTCACTATTTTTAATGTGTGCGACTGATTTATAGTATTTCTAAATTTGTTTTATGAGGGTATAAGTAGGTTTTCTTGAGATTCCATCTGACACAGAAATACTGCTTCTGGGAATATATTCTAATGGTCCAAAACATAATGCAGACAAGACATGACATTCCTATGTTCATAGTAGAACTATTACCAATAGCCAAAATCTTAAAACAACCCAAGTGCTTAAGGACATAGAGTTAATAAAAATAGTATAACTACATAATGGAATACTATTCAGCCTTTAGGAAAAAATGAGCTTATGAAATTTGCTTATAAGGTACGGACATGTAGAGTATTATGCTGACTGAAATGAGCCAGAGAGAAAAGGACAGACAGAATGATTGCAATCATTTGTGGGATATTAAAAACACCAACAGAATGTGGATATTCAAGAACAATAGACGCATGGACTAGGAGAATTGGTTCATGGTAAGTGTTGAGGAGGAGTATGAGGAGTGTTGAGAGGGCAATTAGGACACTATGACAATATTTGGAAATCATCACTCTGGATAAGAACTGGGTGCTGAAAGGAGGTAAAGTCACATGTATAATACTCTTTCAGTAACCACAGTGCCTAAAATAAACAAAAAAGATTAAATAAAGGGTCAGCCATAGAGGTAGGTTGTGGGGTGAGTGGAAGGAAAAACTGAGGATATTGATGGCAGAAAATGTGCACTTGTGAAGGGATGGTTGTTGGAACACTGTTAACTGAATCTCATTCATTAAGAATTTTATAACTATATCTCACAATAACTCAGTTTTTAAAAGTATTTAAATAAGGTTTTAGTGGTAAAAAGTTTAGTATCCTTTGGTACATGACACTCCTCTATAAGTTGAGGAAAGTAAACCATCTGACTGATTTGTAAGTACTATACAATATAGTTGTCTCAGTTCTATTATTTATGTGAAAAAATACAGAAATAGTAATTTGAAACATGTACCCAATCTCTATTGTAGCACTATTTATAATAGCAAAGAACTAGAAGCAACACAAATATCCATTAACAGCATGGTACTGAAATAAAGAAGAATTCTCAGATCTATAAAATAGGGTGAATGTCCTGCGGCCGGTCCTCAAGTATCTTCAATAAAATAGAAATAAATGTGGAGTAAAGAAATGTGTAGGGCAGCACTGAGAGGGGCTTCAGGGTTACTCCAGAGGAGGCTGGGAGCTAGGAATTGGTGAAGAGTGGGGACACAGAGACCAGACACACTCGAGTTGTCAAAATTGAATACGCTTTGTTTGGAGTTCTGCTTTATATTTCATTAAAATGATAAATGATCAATAGTAGGAACTTGTGTAAGTCAAGCATGACATATTTGTTAGCCATAGGATTAACTATTATGTGCCAGCACAATCATTAGACAGCCATCTAAGCATTATATGTATTTTATAAATTCTTTGTCATCAGTTTCATTTACCCTAAACAAAAATCAGAAAAATACTATTCTTTCCTCTTGGATATCATTTTTTTTGTTTTTTTGGGGGGTCACACCCAGCAGTGCTCAGGGGTTACTCCTGGCTCCATGCTCAGAAATTGCTCCTGGCAGGCACAGGGGACCATATGGGGCACTGGGATTCAAACCGATGACCTTTTGCATGAAAGGCAAACGCCTTACCTCCATGCTATCTCCCGAGTCCCCTTGGATATAATTTTTACTAGTCAACTATTAAACAACAAAATACAAGGCTAAACCAAGGAACTATTGTAAAAAGAGTGCAGATGTAATTAAAAGATCAAAAATTTTCATAGCCTACACATTACTAAGTAACTAGCCCAAAACTGTTATTGTTGATTCTACCCGCTTGGAAAAAATAGTATTGTAGATTCTTCCATCACCTTAGGGTAAGAAGAGTGTTTTTTAACAATTCTTGTTTTTATGCAAGGGACAAAGGCACACCATTGTTGTTGTTGTTTTTCAATCTACTAGGCATTGTTATTTCTCATTATGCATTAATGTTTAATAAGCTCATTGTTGCTATTCTGTCAAGTACTAACCTAAGGCACAAGTGGTCTTTTCTCCAGAATGTCTGCCAGGACTGCATTTATCCAGGGGGGAGGCTAGACCTATACCATAGCAGTCCTGCTGGTATTCAGCCATCATGCCTGTAGGCCTTTCAATAAGTGGTGTAGTGAAAACTGGTCAAATACATGCAAGAACATGATCTAAGACCTTTTTCTAGTACCCTTCCCAAAAGCCAAATCAAAGTGGCTTAAAGATCTTTATATCAGACCTGATTCCATAAGGTATACAGATGAAATATTGTCAGAAATCTCTGTGACATTAAAGTTGAAGGAACCTTCAAGAATAAAACTCCCTGACCAAGAAAATAGAAGAAAGATGAACTAACAGCCCTATTTTAAAATAATAAGCTTCTCAAAAGAAATGAAGAACAGAATACAAAAGCAGTCCACAGAATCAGGGAGACTGTCCATCAGTCCTCTGATACGGGTTAATATTAAAGATATCAATTATATGGGGTAGATATAAAGAATCAAATAGTAAAGATATCAAATGATGTCAAAGTTTTATCAGGCACGATAGGACATCAAGAAGAATAGTGCTGGTGTGGATATGGAGAGAAAGAGATTTTCATTTTATCTTGGTGGGAATATTTACTGGTCCAGTTTTTCTGAAAAAAAAATCACATTAAGTACATTTTTTTAAAAAGCTAGGAATTGAACTTTCTACTTCTTAGAGTCTAGAAATTCTTGGAATTCAGCAATTTTACTTCTTGGAATATACTGTACACCCAAAAACAGAATGGAAAAAAACCATTGCATCTCTATGTGATTTTAAGTACTATCTATAATAGGCAAAACCTGAATGTCTAAGAAAAGACAAATAAAAAATCTAAGGTATGACACTAACCATCTTCCCTGCAGAAAAAATAGCCAAACTCCTTTACCAAGCTCCAAAAGTAAATTATGGCTCGTGAGTCTTTTCATATATTCTGGTCTGGGTTGACACTTCTGGGCATTCTAGAATGGGTGATAGTATATTCCTTCTTCTGTATGAAACAACCCAGTGTCACACCCTTTATTTATTTATTTATTTATTTATTTATTTACAGCAATGGCCCAGTTCTACAACTTAATCTTATCAAACTCTGAGTCACCAAATTTGTTTCAGAAGTGTATATCCTGGACTGCACAGTCACAAGTTTTGACAGCTTAGAATCTCATAGTAGTATCAACCTAGTGGTATCACAAGAAATTTGATGGGAAAGTTACATAGTAATCTAGCAAGCTCAGTGAGCTGAAACAAGAACTCAGAGGTTTCAGATAGAATCAACCAGATCCCAGTAAATCCTCAGACACTGACTTTAGTAACACCATGAAGAGATATAATAATGAACAAAAGGGTTGACTATTTTGATCTAAGTTTTATTAATATTACTTGCCTTTGTGCTTTAACAAACAATATGAGCCAAATTAGTGCCTACAAGAAAGCAGTCTAGGGTTGTGGGTGGGAAAGTGGGATACTGATGAGGAATGGTTACACTGGTTGTGGGATTGATGTTTGAGCACTTAATGCCTGAGATGATTGTATTATGAACGACTTGGTAAGTACAATGTTCTAATAAAAAATTAAACGAAAAAGAAACTATGGTATGTATACAATGGAAGATTAATTGGCCATAAGTAAAGAGAATTGTGCATTTGCTGCTACATGGAAAGACCTGGAGAGTATCATGCTGGGTAAATTTAATCAGAGGCAGGGGGAAAAGAGAGAATGATGACTCTCATCAAGAATCATGGTGGTGGAATAATGAATGCCCAAAGATAGTGAAAATAAAGGATCTGAGAACTAGTATTTTGTATGAAACATACCACTTCAGGGCACTGGGAAATAAGATGGAGTGGGGAAGGCAATGAGTAATTGAGAAAAGTCATCAACTGGGAGGAAGTGCTGGTGCTGAAAAGTTAAGTACACAATCCTGTCAGCAGCAGTACTATAAACTGCAGTGCCAAAATAAGTCTGTTTCTTTAAAAATCACCATTACTGAAGTGACACTGGTGGAGAGAATGTAAGCGGGGCAAGAGTCATTGATAGATGGAAGTAAACACCAGTGAAGGAGTAGTATTGAAATATGGTATGTCTGAAACCTAATCATGAGTAACTTTGTAATTTCAGTGACTAAATAAAATAAATAAATAATATCTTCAGTGTTAAGGCTAGAGAGAGTATGACATGCAAAATGCTTGTCTTATATTTGGTCAATTCTGGCTGGATCTGTGGTACCATACATGGTTCCCTGAGCACCACCAGGAGTAACCCCTAAGCACAGAGCCAGGACTCAGCCCAGAGCACAGTTGGGATGGCTCCCAATACAAAAAAAAATCAATAAAACTTCTAAGATTATGGTGATTTATTACTCAGCCATAAAAACTAACCTGAAGATTATTTTCAGATACTCTTTTAGATATTAACAAATGAATAATCTCATTTACTTTTCACAAAGCACATATGAAGAAAAATAATCTTATGCATTTGTAGATATAGGAATTGACTAAAATTCAGACTTATTTAAATTTTGCAGGTTAGCATGGGGGTCAAAATTCAACCTACAAAAAGTGCTGAGGATAATTCTCAACCTCTGCATGGGCCAAGGTCTCATAGAATAGTACATAGTGATCACAGAGCAAAATTTGGGATAGGGGAAATGAGAGACAGGGAATAACTACCTGTAGCTTCTTGGGTACTCTAACCTTAGGTTCCTTAAGGGGGCTTATGAATATTATTAACTACAGCCTGACTGTGTACAGTCCACTTAAAGTTATTCAAGCCTGGGAATCTTTCGTTGGAATACAAGACTCCTTGTTTGAAAGTCATCATTTGCTTGCAATCATTTTGAAAGAGATCTCTGGAGAAACCTGATGGGTGGGGAGAGGGAGCACTTATGGGGACAAATACTTCCCTGAACACCTTATGTGATACCCCTGGTTACTACACACACCAACAGTCTGGGCTTTATATGATTTGGTTTGCAGACGGAGGATCAAGGCTAAGAGTCATTTGCTCAGCCCTTCATGGCAGTGCTTGAGCCATACTTGGAAGCCAGCTCACTTGAATGCTGCCGTTCACCTATTTTTTACACCGTCTTACTGTCTAATGTCTGTAGAGGTGAAAATAACAGCATAACTTCCCTGATAGGAGACATTGCCAAAGTGAAAGAAGAATCAGAGTGCTGGCTTCCAGCAAGAAACGTGATGAGGATTCAAGAATTCTAACAGCTGGCAAGAGCTGCTGAAAGCCCCCTTCCTGACCTCCATAATTAATAGAGCACATCAGAAACCACCTGCTTGGGAGCTAGGTTTACTCCAACGAGCCCCTAGATTTCTTTCACACTCTTTGGGTTGTTTTCCAGTTACTAGGGAGGACACAGAAATCACTTGCAAAGCCAGCTCTGAGGTTCCCAAGCCCCCACACCAGAAAAATAACCTCTGAGAATACGAGGTTGCCGCGTTTTCTTCCCAACAGTCTGAGTATAGCTGTGCCTTTTGCTCTGGGGTCAAAGGGGAAAGAACGTTGCTATTCCCTCTCCTGACCTGAGAGGAAGTTGCTGTGAAAATCGGCCTTGCTTTCTTGACAGCCCAACTTCTGAGCAGGACAATGTGCCCCCCACTGGTGAGCCATAGGCTATCTCCAGAGGAGTCAAAGGTAGGAGCCCCTCATAGTGTGTGGGGGCTGGTGTGCAATCCCAACACTGCAGTGAGTAGCTTGTCTTGGATCAAGCCCCCTTCTGGGAATGTATGTGGAATGCTCGCCAGAGCTGCCCTGCTGAGTTTTGTTGGTGTTTCCTGATTCCCAAATTTCCGTCCTTCTCCCCTAGATCTCCTTCTTAAGGTCTGGGTACTAAACCGAGGCACGACGCCAAGAATGAGAAGCAAAAGATAGGGGGGGGGGGGTTAGTTCCGGCAAGGCTCACTGATTAATTTTCGACATTTCTGCTCTCCCAGGACGCTCATTTCTCAAGCCAGCCTCTTCCTGACATTTTTTTCCCTCTTTCTGTATTATCCTCCCTGCTTTCCTCTGAGATTCAGATTTCATTAGTGATGTGAGTTGATAAAGACGGACAAGCCATCTCCGATTCCATCTATGATTTAAAATTCACGGCTCTAATTTAATCTCTCCTTTGATGTTTCTCCTTGAGAGGCAATGTAATCAGTTGGGTTTTCTTGGCTGCTGTTCAAAACTCTAATTTTTAGTATGGGGTCACCATCTTTGCCCTTCTCCAGGCTTTCCCCAGAGCAATCAGTCTTAACAAGCATTCCATCTACCTGAGAAAAAAGTCCTTTTCTCATTTTTATTGCAGCATAAATTTCTGGTTCCTCTGGTGCATTGATGTACTGCCAGCATGTGGTAGACTAGAAGGCCCTGATTGCAGGCTGGCTGCCCAATACTGGCTGTTGGCATGTGCTTATCATAGGGCTAGTGAGAGTCTCTGTGGCACTAGTGTGGGCAGCTACTAGACCTGGTGCTTGTTTCTGAGGGATTGGGGAAATGAGTTCTAAGATACTAAAGGAAACTCGTGTCAGGAAAATTCCCAGAGGAGCTGGTTTCACTGCTTCACTTATATTCAGTCACATACATTTCTGAGCAAAACAAACAAACAAACAAAAAAAACAACCATATGGAAGCATATCTTTGAGAGATTCCTTGCTTGAAAATCTGGATGGAAGGGAAGGTGAGGAGGGTAGTCCTGTCTCTCAAAGATATAAGCTTCCCTGTTCTGAGGAGAAGAGGCTGGTTGGAAGAGAGAAAGAACCTGGTGTTTGTTGGAGATGGAGTGGGTCTGCAGGCAGATTCAAGGACACATGAAATGGCTGTTTGGGGGGGTTTTGAACAGTCTAAATGCATACACACTAGAGTCAAGAGGGCTGGAGTGTGGGGCATTTGCCTGGCACGTGGCCGACTCAGGATGGACCTGGATTCAATCCCTGGTGTCTCATATGATCCCCCAAGCTAGGAGCGATTTCTGAATGCATAGCCAGGAGTAACCCCTGAATGTCACTAAGTGTGGTCCAAAAACAAAAATAGAACAGTCAGTAGATGTGGATGTATGTGTGTTTGAGTAAAGATGAGTGTGTTTGTGTGTAAGATAAGAGGGATAGTAAAGATATATAGATGGGACACAAATATTATTTCTAGGTTCCGTGGAAGACTATGGAGAAAATCAGTATGTCTTCTTTCCTCACAAAGATTTTAGTATGAATAGATTTCAACTTGAAGAGCAAGGCAATAGAAGTAATTGGTCAACTGGATTCTCTAAACAATTTTCCAGGAAAAACTATTATAAAATTTTTAAAAGATAAAAATTTTGAATAGGTTGGGGCCCGGAGAGATAGCACAGCGGTGTTTGCCTTGCAAGCAGCCGTTCCAGGACCAAAGGTGGTTGGTTCGAATCCCGGTGCCCCATATGGTCCCTCGAGCCTGCCAGGAGCGATTTCTGAGCAGACAGCCAGGAGTAACCCCTGAGCACTGCCGGGTGTGGCCCAAAAACCAAAAAAAAAATTTTTTTTTGAATAGGTTATATCTTAAAATGATACAGAAAATAAGCCACATTAAAAGACAACTGTGCTGAAGTCTATGGATACACTCCCTACTTCTTTTCCCCATTATTTTCTGTTGTTTATCTAGAGACAATTACAAGAAAATGATGATTATATATTTCAATTTTATAAGTGGAAGGAGGGATCAGAGAGATAATTTAATGAATAGGGGGCCGGGCGGTGGCAAAGAAGGTAAGGTGCCTGCCTTGCCTACGCTAGCCTAGGACAGACTGCAGTTCGATCCCCCGGTTTCCCATATGGTCCCCCAAGCCAGGAGCTACTTCTGAGGGCATAGCCAGAAATAGCCCCTGAGCGTCACCGGGTGTGGCCCAAAAACCAAAAAAAAAAAATTTAAAAATTTAATGAATAGGGCACCTGTCTTGCATGCTGCCAACATGGGTTCGATCCCATACATCCCTTCTCTTCTGTACCCCACCAGGAACGATCCCTGAATGCATAGCCAGTAGTCATTCTTGAGCACCACTGAGCGCAAACCCCTCAAAAAACCTGCTATGGACACAATTCTTCATCTTTCTTTTTTCTTTTTAATAAAAATGTTTATTTCAAAAACAGTTGTGTAAAAAATTTTATCTTGAGAAGTAAGTAAATAAATAAATACATATATAAAACCATTTCAGGTCAACAGCTTTGTTGGAGGTTTTTTTGTTCTTGTTTTCAGTTTGGGGGCATTCCCAGAGGTGGTCAGGCATTATTATTGGCTTTGTGTTCAGGAATCACTCCTGGCAGGCTTGGGAGACCATGTGAGATGCCAGGGATTGAACCCAGAGCACAAGCCCTACCTATTGTACTATTGCAGTTGTCCCAAAAGTAGAAGTTTTAAACAGTGGAAAGAACATAGTTTGTAGAAATATCACCTATTTAACTCTATTCTACAATGAATATTTATTTATTTGGAGGGCACATTCGGTGGTGCTTAGGGCATAACTCCTGACCTGGGCTCAGGAATCACTCATGCAGGCTTGGGATCATTTGGGATGCTGGGGATCGAACCAGGTCAGCTGCATGTAAGACAAATGCCCTAAGACAAAATGTCCAGGAAGAATCAACGGTCAAGAACATCATTAAAAAGAAACTTCCAGAGCTAAAGAATATATGTGATAAATCCTGCATGCCTGAAGAGTACCAACCAAAAGAGACCCCAGAAAACATACCCCAAGACACATCCTAGTAATAATGACGAATCCCACAGATAGAGACATAATTCTGCAAGCAGCAAGTTCAAAAAAGAAATTACATTCAAGGGAGCATCCTAGAGATTTACAGCAGACCTGTCACCAGAAATACTCAAGGCCAGAAAGCAGTGGTGGAATATTGTGATAAGACTGAATGAAATGAATGCTTCACCTAGAATACTGTACCCAGCAAGACTCACTTTTTGGTTTGACGGAAGAATACATGGTTTCACAGACAAAAAACAGCTCAAAAACTTTACAGACTCAAACCCACACTTAAGAGAAAAACCGAAAGACCTCATTTAAGAAAAGACTAAGCAAAAGACACACCAAATTTCGATATAAAGATGGCATCAAATCCCAAGACAATTCTTTCTCTCAATGTCAATGGACTAAATGCACCAGTTAAGAGACACAGAGTAGCTAAATGGATCAAGAAACTCAATCCAACTTTCAGCTGTCTACAAGAAAAGCACCCAAATAGTAGAACAAACATAGACTCAAAATAAAAAAAAAAAAACTGGAAGGAAAATTATCCAAGCAAGCAACACCCATAAAAAAGCTGGTGTGGCCATACTAATATCAGATAATGCAAACTTTATACTCTGGAAGGTTTTAAGGAACAAAGATGGACATTGTATATTAATCAAGGGTATGTAGAGCAGGAAAAATCACTCTACTAAACCTATATGCACCGAATGAGGGTCCAGAAAAATATTTAATACAATTGTTGACAAAGCTGAAAAATAACATCAATAACAACAGAATAATAGTAGGGAACCTCAACACGGCTTTGTCAACACTAGATAGGTCAACCAGACTGAAACCCAACAAGAATATATTGGACCTGAGGAGAGAAATGGAAGAAAGAGGCCTAGTGGATATATATAGGACACTTCATCCCCAAAAACCTCATACACATTCTTCTCCAATGTACATGGGACATTCTTCGGGATAGACTACATGCTGGCACATAAAACATATCTTCATAATATCAAAGGGATAGAAATTTTGCAGGCTACCTTTGCTGACCAAAGGCTCTGAAATTATTGGTGAATTCCAAAGGAACACAGAAGAAAAACTTTAACACCTGGAAGTTAAACAGCCTCATAATGAATAACCAGTGGGTCCGATTTGAAATCAAGAGGAAATTAAAAGGTTCCTGGAAACAAATGATAATGAAGACACAAACTATCAGAACTTATGGGACAAAGCAAAAGCAGTACTGAGAAGAAAATTTATAGCTTTGCAAGCACATATCAGGAAGGAAAAAGGACTTTACGAGAGTAGCTTAATGACACAGTTTATAGAACTAGAAAGTGCTCAACAAAAGGACCCAAAAATAAGGAGGCAGAAGGAAATAACAAAGCTGAGAGCAGAAATCAATGAAATGGAAACCCAAAAAACAATCCAAAAGATCAATGAAAGCAGAAGTTGGTTCTATGAAAAAATAAACAAGATTAATAGAGCACTGGCAAAACTAACAAAGAAAGAGAGAGAGAAAAACTTGATAACTCGTATCAGGAATGAAAAAGGAGAGATCACTACTGATATGGCAGAGATTCAAAAGGTAATCAGAAACTACTTTGAGAAGCTCTATGCCACTAAAAATGAGAGCCTGGAAGAAATGGATAAATTCTTGGACTCTTATAATCTTCCACGGTTGAAGGAAGAGTATGTAGCATATCTAAACACCCCCATCACTATTGACGAAATTAAAATGGTAATCAAATGTCTGCCCAAAAACAAAAGCCCAGGTCCAGATGGATTCACTAATGAATTCTTTCAAACTTTCCAAGAGGACCTACAATCAATCCTGGCAAGACTCTTCCATGAAATAAAAACAAAACAAAACAAAACAAAAAAAAAACCGGAAACACTTCTAAATACCTTTTATAAAGCCAACATCACCTTGATACCTAAACCAGACAGAGATGCAACAACAACAACAAAAAAATTACAGACCAACATCGCCATTGAATGCAGATGCAAAGATCCTCAACAAAATCCTGACAAATAAGATCCAATACATCATTAAGAAGATCATCCACTACGATCAAATAGGATTCATCCCAGGACTGCAAGGATGGTTTAACATCCGTAAGTCTGTCAACATAATACACAACATCAACAACAGGAAAAATATAAATCACATGATCATATCAATAGATGCAGAGAAAGCATTTGATAAGGTTCAACACCCATTCTTAATCAAAACTCTCAGCAAGATGGGAATGGAAGGAACCTTTCTCAATATAGTTAAGGCCATCTACCACAAGCCAGTGGCAAATATTCTCCTCAATGGAGAAAAACTAAAAGACTTCTCTCTAAATTCTGGCACAAGACAAGGCTGTCCTCTCTCACCACTCCTACTCAACATAGCACTGTAAGTCCTTGCTACAGCGATTAGGCAAGAAAAAGATATCAAGGTAATCCAGATAAAAAAAGGAAGAAGTCAAGCTCTCTCTTTTAGCAGATGAAATGATACTCTACTTATAAAACCCTAAAGACTCTACAAAAGACTTCTAGAAACAATATACTCATGTAGCAAGTTGACAGGCTACAAAATTAACACATAAAAATCAATGGCCTTTCTATACACCAATATTAATAAGGAAGAAATGGACATTAAGAAAACAACCCCATTCACAATAGTGCCACACAATCTCAAATCTTGAAATCAACTTGACTAAAAATGTGAAGGACCTATACAAAGAAAACTATAAAACTCTGCTCCAGAAAAGAAGAGAGGATATGAGGAAATGGAAACACATACCCTGCACATGGATTGGCAGGATTAACATCATCAAAATGTAAATACGACCCAAGGCATTATACGGCTTTAATGAGATCCCTCTAAAGATCCCCCACGACATTCTTCAAAGAAGTGGATCAGGTATTTATGAAATTCATTAGGAACAATAAACACCCTAGAATAGTGAAAGCAATCATTGGGAAAAACAACATGGGAGGATTACTTTCCCCAATTTCAAATTTTACTACAAAGCAGTAGTTATCAAAACAGCATTGTATTGGAATAAGGACAGGCCCTCAGATCAGTGGAATAGGCTTGAATACTCAGAAAGTGTTCCCCAGACATACAGTCACCTAATTTTTGATAAAGGAGCAAAAATCCTAAATGGAGCAAAGAAAGCCTCTTCAACAAGTTGTGTTGGCACAATAGCTTGCCACTTGCAAAAATTGAACTTAGACCCCCAGCTAACATCATGTATGAAGGTAAAATCCAAATGGATGAAAGACTTTCACATCAGACCCAAAACCATAAGATATATAGAACAACACGTAGGCAAAACACTCCAGGACATTGAGACTACAAGCATATTCAAGGAGGAAAATGCACCTGTTCTCCAAACAGGTGAATCAGAGATTAACAGATGGGAAGATATTAAGCTGAGATGCTTCTGCACTCAAAGGAAATAGCGTCCAGGATACAAGAGCCACTCACTGAGTAGGAGAAACTATTCACCCAATACCCATCAGATAAGGGTCTAATTTCAAAAGTATACAAGGCGCTGACAGAACTTTACAAGAAAAAACATCTAATCCCATCAAAAAATGGGGAGAAGAAATGGACAGAAACGTTAACAAAGAAGAAATACAAATGGCCAAAAGACACATGAAAAAATGCTCCACATCACTAATCATCAGGGACATGCAAATCAAAACAACTATGAGGTACCACCTCACACCACAGAAATGGCACACATCACAAAGAATGAGAACAAACAGTGTTGGCGGGGATGTGGAGAGAAAGGAACTCTTATACACTGCTGCTGGGAATGCCATGTAGTTCATCCATTATGGAAAGCGATGTGGAGATCCCTCCAGAAACTGGAAATCGAGTTCCCATATGATCCAGCTATACCACTCCTAGGAATATAGCCTAGGAACACACAAATACAATACAAAAACCCCTTCCTTACACCTATATTCATTGCAGCACTATTTACCATAGCAAGACTCTGGAAGCAACCAATATGCCCTTCAACAGACGAATAGCTAAAGAAACTGTGGTACATATACAGAATGGAATATTATGCAGCCATCAGGAGTGATGAAATTTTCCTATACATGGATGTACATGG
>PVKC010007778.1:0-29052 GCA_004027635.1 Crocidura indochinensis | reverse complement strand
TTTTTTTTTTTTTTTAAGGTCTCTGTGTGTCCAAGGAGGCTGGTTCCCGGAGACGCCTTGGTCTTAGCGTCACTTTGGTCTTGGCGGCTGGCTCGGTGTAAAAGAGGCAGAGGCTGGTCCCCGGAGACGCCTTGGTCTTAGTGGCTCTGTGGAAAAGAGGTGGAGAAATGCCGAGCCCAAAGTCTCTGTATGCCCAATCGCCAGGTTCGAGTGGCCCCACGTGGGTCAGGTGCCCTCTTACCGGGGGTTCCTCGTGTAGCATCTCGGCATTAATTTTTTTTTATTGTGACAACAAAGATGCAAAGAAAGAGGACAGGGTAAAGTTACAGTGGAAGCACAATCACCTATAAACAGAATTCTCGGTAGTCCCATCGATGATATCCCAGCCTTGAATTTTCAGCCAAAGAGCATTAAGAAAAACAAAGCTGAACCCATGTACAATACAATTACTTTGTCTCTTAAACCCCCAATTGTAGTACATACTATTTCTTAGCAGCACACAATATAATCTAAAGATATTAGACTTATGTAACTCCTTAAACATTGAGGGCAAAGTACATTTATCTAGTTCCATGCATATGTATACTAGTTTAAGTAAACCCCAATGTTTTAGTGGATTGTTTTTCTTAAGGATTGGAGTCAAGGGAACATAGTAAAAAACGGTGTTAGAGTGGCATTTGTTTGCATAGGCCCACCAAAATATAAGGAACTTGGAAAGAAAAATTATGGCCTAAATACAAGGAGACCCTACCCCTGAAGTTTCCTGGCACAGAACCAACTCTAGGCTCCAGGCAAACTAGATTGTCCAATCCAAGTCATTGTCTGTAGTGGCAATACACCTCCATTCCTCACATAGTCTCTGTTGTTGGTATCATGCTTCTGTATTAAAGATCCAGGGGTCTACATATCCCATATTGCAGTCAGGATGGTGCAGAGCATCCTCTCGTTTCACCTCACACTGAAAGGACAATAGAGAGAACCATGTCCTGTAGAGCAGGTCATTGTTGTTGTCAAGACTTCTCAGTGTTAATGGAAGTCTCTTTTTAGGAGGTTGATGTCAAACCCTTGGTAGTGTCTTTCCTGGTAGAGGATTGCTTCCAGACGTTGCTATAAAAGACCTTGGATGTTTCGTAGATAGCTTGCCTACTTCCGGCGTGTGAATGGAGCATGCCCATTCTTCTGAGACCTGTGTCAGGTATTATATCAATGTTCAGGGTGCAAGGTACATTGTAATGAGAACAGTGCATTATTTATGGTACATAGTGACAGTGAATGAGGGGCTTTCCCACCACTAGTGCTGTCCTCCCTCCGCCCCTGTTCCCAGTATGCATCCCATATCTCCCTCCTTTACCCCCCAGAATGCTAGTGCAACTGGTCTCCACTTTACAGCTTGTTGTAGATTGAGCATCTATTCCACCATCATTGGAGATAAAAAGGATAAGAAAAAAGGGAGAAAAAAATTGGTGACAGCTACCAAAAAGAGAGAGAGAGAGAAAAGAAAAGAAAAGAAAATGGAAGAAAAAAGAAAAAATGGCTCAGCAAATAGAAATAAAAATACATTTCTAAATAATAACCACAAGAATGAAAAAGAAAGAGAAAAATGGGAGAAAAAAGAGAAGGAAAATAAAGTCAAAAAACTAACAAATCAAATCAAAACAAGAAAAAGTATGGGTACTGGAATGGTAGTGTTTGGTGTTTCCCCATTTTTTTTTTTTTTTTGCATAGGCACAGTAAGCATGGGGGAATAAAGGGAATTCTCATGGTCTAAGAGATTCAGGGTTTCTCCACCCTTGAAGCATACCATCATAGGATCAACCCCTGGCTCCATCTATACTCATTACTCCATCCCAAAGACTTTTTTGTGATGCTAGGAAAATTTCCTCTCGGTTGTATGTGAGAAAATCAGGCCCCCGTAGCTAGAGATCTTGGTATTTGCGCGGGTTGTAGTTCAGGGTCTACGATAGAGTCTCTAGGTTCTAGGGGCTCCTATCCATGGTTGTTGTTGTGTTCAGTCTTCTGTAACATTTGCTCCCTGTTTTCTTTTAGTCCCTAAGCCGAAGCCTAGGATATTATGGATCCAAAGGTTCTGCTCAGTCTCTGTTGTCCAAGTTGGATCTCTGCAATAAGACATCTTGTTGTTGTTGTTGTTGTTGTTGTTATTTTTAATGTGTCCTGGGCTACAGCCTAGGGTATGTTTTTCCTTATTAGTCCCAAGGTAGGTTCTGTTCAGTCATGGTTGTCAAAGTAAGGTTTCTGTTGTTGTGTTCTTATTTTTTCACAGTTCAAAGAACGATATCTCTTCTGATTTCCATTTAGTGTTAGATGATGTTATAGGACAGCCTAGTCTTAGGTCAAGTTTTCCTTTCCTCGTTGTCATATCAAAACTGGCAAAAGTTGGTGCCAGAACAGATATAAATCTCCCAATGGAGCTTAGTTCCATGTTGCCCGGAGCTGTATCATTTCTACGTGGGGGATTTGGGTTTTGGGATTGGGCTAACACTGTCCAATCTCCTGGGGACTGGTTGTATCCACATGACACATGTTCAGGATGGGAGGCACCCTTCGGCTATAAAAAGTGAGTTCTTATCCCTAGAAGATAAAAACTTGTTTCTGTGTCTATGGTTTCCCCCATTTTTTTTACTGTGCCCATACAAAAACGTATGGTGTCATACTGTGTTGCTGGTGCTATTCTGGGTAAGGATGACAGGTGCACACACAGTCTCTGTCGTCTGGTTTTGTTCTGAGCTTTTATCCCAGTCAAGGCTTTTTCTATCAAGCAGCACCAAAAATGGAAAGGATAGAAAAAATGTACATATTAAATAGAACAAATAAATGAAACTGAGTTAAAAAGAAAAGGTATTTGAATAAAACAAGTGGTGGAGGAGGCTATTTAGGAATACACATCTTAAGAAGTATTGTTATACAGGTATTGAACTTCCATAGGCAATATAAGACTCCCAGTTGGGTCTTTTAATGTATTCTTGTGGGGAGTAAAAGTCAAGATACTTTTCAATTCACAGGCCTTGGAATTGAGTTTGAGAGATGCCTTGCTGCATAATGAAACCTTATAGTGTCTTTGAGCTGGGCGTTTTGCTGAGGCTGATTCCTGATTTGGTGGGGGTGGAGGGACTATCAAGCTTGAGTCAGCAGGCATGCTGGTTGGAGTTCTTTGCTGAGGCATGAGAATGGGGACCCAGAGGGTGTCTTTCACTGAGGAGCTGGAAGGTGGTCTGTTGGGGCAGGAGGTCAATCTTGGTGCCTTCCAAGTTAGGAACTGAGGGTAAAGAGGGTTAAATTAGGGGAAGATAATGGATCAGGATTGGGAGATGAGAGGATAGAAGAGGCACAGGGTTAGGGGAGAGGTAATACATGACAGGGGCTATATATGTGTGTGTGTGCGTGTGTGTGTGTGTATGATTTTTTTGTGATTTTGGCTTGGAGTCAGTACAAAAAGTCACGTCCACATAAAAACTGACTTTAAAGATCTATTTGACTGTTATCAGCCAAATCTTTCACATTTCATTTCCTTTCATAGGAACTGTCTAGAATAAAGAATATTCTTAGATAATGCTTAAAAAGTATGACCGTGCAGTTATGAAAATGAGTATTAGTAAGAAAAGACACCGCAGCAGGGGATCCAGTAAGAAAACAGGAAACAAGGTGGTCAGCCCAGGAGGCCAATGGCCAGCTGTCTGCCCAGATTTCCAGCCATACCCGTAGGAGAGGAGTAGGAATCCTGGCATGTGGGATGTTCTGGGTCCAATTCTTTGCTGATTTTCTAAAAGCAACCAAGGATTCTGTTAAGGAGAAAAATCCTTCAAAGTGTCTACATATCTTGCATTTAAACTATAAATTTTAAGAAGATTCATTTTTATCTGAATCTCGAGGGTAGGGACTATGTTTGAGTCATAGTGTCTTCAGAAACTACTAGGTTGCCTGGGTCAAGGTGTAAACTCAGCAAGACTGTTTTAGGCACAGACACTGTCCGTGGGTCACAACACTGTCAATTCAGTAGGAAAAATGGATACTAGCTAGATATGGCTTAAGTACTAGCATGAAGAATTCAGACTATAGTGAGAAACAATTTGAAAGAATTCCAACTATGTCTTGGTGAAAAGTATTCTGGAGGAGGGCTTTAAAGTGATATAGAGTAATCTCTGCATTAAATAAAGATTAGACAGAAAGAAATATATGGGGTAAAAGAGAAGAGCTTCAAGTCAAGAAGGAAGTTTAAATATGGAGGATGAATCAAAGGATATGTAAACCTTATTGTGGAAGACGATCTTGGGGTTGGGTGAAAAATAGTAACAGCCAAAACGTAATGATAAGCAGCTTAGTGTGTACAAGCTACTATTCCAAATGCCGCTGTATTACATTCTCAAATCCCCTTAAGCACCTTGTAAACTAAATATTAGTTGTGGAAACAAGTTGAAAATAAGACCAAGATGCCCAGGTACAGTAGTGAAGCCAGCCAATAAAGATAGTTCTGCTAACATCAGAGTCTCTGTTATTAAATATGATTTGATACTGGCTCAGAAAATAAATGTCATTGAAAGAGTTAATAACATTAAAGGTAGTATGTGCTAACCATCAGCAGTGAAATCCTTTTGGTTGTAACCAAATTTTGTCATGGAAAAAATTTCTCAAATATTGAATATATAGACACATGTTCACCCTGTTCTCACTATTGCTTGAAATGGCAAAATGACTTTTTTGAGAGATGATAGAAATAGGTGCCGTCAACAAGCATTCTTGAATATTTTGGATATATCAGACAAGGAAAAAAAGAATGCAATGCTTTTTTTGGATGTATTGGCTAATAGCTGTCTCATTGTAAAAGAAACACAGAAGCTAATGATGACCTTTCAATGTAATACAAGTCATGGTGACTATATAAATAAATTAATGGAAAGAGATAGAAACAAGTGACAGTGGGATGTGTTTTCATTTATGAATCTGAGATAATATTTCTCAGAGAAGATGTCATAGAAATCTGTCTTGAATTTGATAAGGTAATCTGGGAAGGATAACATTGTTAGAGAAAGAAGAATTGAGAATAAGCAGAAAGAATTCGGGGACAAGAGACTGCATGGATATGTGTCCAAAATAATAGTGAGTATGTAATAGATGTAATATTTTTGAATGTATTAATGAAAGACAAATGGACAACATCAGTATCTGAAAAGTACACATGGACTTGGTATACACAGCTCTGGATGCTGGTTTTTATTCTTTGGATAATGAAATACCCATTGTGCTTCTTGAATAGGGAGAGAATCTAGTTCTGTACACAGAAAAGAATTATTAAATACATATATATATATATTTGCATCTGGAAGGCATATAGAATTAAGATGGTCAACACTGCATATTAGAGAGGCAGTAGAGTGTAAGAGGAAATTTTTGGGAGATACTCATTTGGAGAATTCATAGTTGGAAATTGAATAGAGGGGCCCGGGAGATAGCATGGAGGTAAGGCGTTTGCCTTTCATGCAAAAGGTCATTGGTTCGAATCCCGGTGCCCCATGTGGTCCCCTGTGCCTGCCAGGAGCAATTTCTGAGCATGGAGCCAGGAGGAACCTCTGAGCACTTCTGGGTGTGACCCCTCCCCCAAAAAAAGAAAAGTAAAAGGAAATTGAATAGAGAGATGAAAGGCACAAACAGTATCAGATCTCATTAGCAGTAGTTTGTAAAATATGACCCATAGTTCTTGACTTTGACCTTTGTCTTACACAAATAAGAAATTAAATTAAATTAAAAATAAGATTTTCAATTGCCTTAAACCGTGACGTATATCACTATTTGTCTATCATATAGGAAGCCTAAACTGAACACCAGCTTTTAGTAAAGAGGCAAAGTCAGCATTTAAAAAAATAAGATTCCCCCCCCTCTCTTTCTCCCTATATGTATAGGTGTGGGCATGTAAGTTTAGAGCATTTATTATATGTATTTGAATAAAAGTGTAGGAACAAGGCACCTATGAAAATAAAGTTCATTTACAAGGACTTTATTCAATGCTGTAGTCCTTTCTTAGAAAAGTAAAATTCCAAAGGCAAGCCTAAGCCTCTTTATCAAAGGTTTTATTCCATCTAACATACGTGTGTTTGGGCAGTGATGAAGAAGATTTAATATCAAACTAAGGATAATTTTTGAGTTCAGAGATCTCAACATCTACCAACCATGGATCATTGATCTTTTATTTTTACTTTCCTTTTGATTTCTTTTTTTAAAATTGGTATCTACAAGTTTCAAAAGGAAATTGCAGCCTTTGTGATTTTTGCCTCAGTGATTTAACCTTTCACTTTATTTATACCTTTAATTTTCTATATAGTGAATAATTGTTGACTTATGTTCATTTTCATGAAACATCCTGCAATTGAGATTAAATTTTGCCCTTGGACATACATCTCTAATTCCTGTTGACAGTCTATGTGATATCATACTTTTAGCTGAATTCTTTCCAATGCAGGACAATCTTCTATGAGTGGAGTTTGTTAATATTTATTTTTTTCTGCCACAATATCTTGGAATTTAGATTCTTCACAGTCCCCTTCCTTCATTGCTTCTTTAACACCTGAGCTAAGCCTTCAATCAATAAACCACATGAAGACTTATTATGGAGAAGAACTTGGATTTTGTGTTTGGAATGTGAGTAACTTCATTCTGTCACTTGTTTGTGAGATGACATTTAGAGATTATTTAACCACCATGGTCCCTGCAGAATAGGAGTAAAAATCATCCTTTTGCCTAGTGAGGTATCTAATTAAAGAAGCGTGAGCACTCTCACAGGTGCATCTGGTTGCATTTGTTTGATCATTATATGACTAAAGTGTGCTCCTCCCATGAACACTATCAAAAACATGCAAAAAACAGTCAACCATGATCGTATAAGTGGTCCCATCTGTCTCACTTGTAGATTGGCTTTGGATTTGGTGTTTAAGTCTGATCATTTTTTTTTATCTCTACTTAATGTTCATAAGACTCTTTGGTCTTGTCACCCTCCATTATTTCCCCCTCAATTTGTGAGGCAAAACAATTTATGTGGTTCTGTTTGAAGGAAAGAAGAAAAAAATAAAATGGGGCAAAAATCAAACAAGCAAAAAATGGGAGGAATCCTTCTAGACTCTAGAAGCTATAAATATCAATTTAAGAAAAGAAAGGGAAAAAGGAAGAAAAGCATTACAATACAAAAAATTTAAAGAAATCAAACTGAAAGCTCAAAATAAAGCACAACAACCGCACATAAACCTCAGTCCTGAAATAAAAACAAAACAAAGCACACACACACACACACACACACACACAAACCCAACAACTATAATAAAACAAAAGAATTAATTTGTGCTTCTCTCTCTCTTTTTCTTAAAGGACATTCCCTTGGTCTAAGAGATAAAGGGTTTCTCTGACCTTGAAGTATACTCTTATGGGAAAAACTACAGACTTTGTACAGGTTCTTTTACTCTAACAACTTTTATCATTTCTTTCTTCTCTCATCACAAACCTGTTCCCTATTTGTTTTCTCTCACTTTGGGCCTGCAAATGTTGGTATGAATTGTCAAGCATGATAATTATAAAATGGGCCAGAGTTGTTTCCTCCTGTATCCCTTTTCCGCATTTTGTCTTTCCTTACTTCCTATTTTCTATGCTTTCTTATTTTCTTACCTGGGTTAGCAAACATTTGAATAAGCTGAACCATACTTGACTTTCAATTGTAACAGTTTAACTTAAAAACTCTACCACATATAAATTTTCATGTTTCCAAGCTCAGTTTTCATCTTTGTTAAATGAAAAAAAAACACTGGTTTCAGAGATTTCTCAGAACAATTTAATGTGCTGGTCAGAGCATATATCAGAATCTCTAATAATATAATAATATATCAGAATTTTCTAACGAGTCCCATCATGTCATATTTATTAACAAGTATTTATTTCTTGAAAAATATGTAATAGTGCATGTGGTATATATATCTATATACATAAATACAGATTACACAAATAGAGATGAATACAACTGGATAAGTATAGAAGAAATATGAGTGCTGAAATAATTGAAATTCTCAAGCAAGAAATTCAAGATATATAATCTTATTTTTTTGGTTACTCTGTACTTATTATAACTGTTCTTCAGAAATTATTATTGATGATGCATGGCTCAGAATAATGCCTGAATAATTCCTTTTTTGTCTTTGCTCTTCAATGTCCAACACCATAGCTAAAAAAATATAAGAAATATAGTATAGATTAAGTGCATAAATTGAGTCAAAATTAACAATGGAAAATCAACTCAATATTATGTGAATTAATAAATAAGTACTAAATAAATACATAATAAAATTATAAATAATAAATATTGGATAAATGAATAATTGAATCACTAGGAAAAAGAAAACTTAAGGAATGTATATGTGTCAAAACATACAATATTTATTTAATCCAAACAATAAAACTTTATGGCAGCAATTATTATTTCCATTGTTAAGATGCTCGACCTCAGATATTCCCTAGGAACACAAAAATGAAATACAAAAATCCCTTTCTCACACCTATATTCACTGCAGCACTATTTACAGTAGCCAGACTCTGGAAACAACCAAGATGCCCTTCAACAGATGAATGACTAAAGAAACTCTAGTACTATACACAATGGAATATCATGCAGCCGTCAGGAGAGATGAAGTCATGAAATTTTCCTATACCTAGATGTACATGGAAACAATTATGCTCAGTGAAATAAGTCAGAGGGAGAGAGACGCATACAGAATAATCCCACTTATCTATGGGTTTTAAGAAAAAAAGACATTATTGTAATAATGCCCAGAGATGAGGGCCGGAAGGACCAGCTCATGATATGAAGTTCATTTCAAGGAGGGGCGAATGCAGTTAGAACAATAACAACTACCATGACAATGTTAATGATTGAGAAAAGTAGAATACTGTCAGGGGATGTGAGTGGAGGGATATGGGGTGCATTGGTGGTGAGAATGTTGCACTGGTGAAGGGTGTGTTCTTTTTGTGACTAAAATCCAACTACACAGTCATGTTTGTAATCATGGTGTTTAAATAAAGATAAATATATATGTATATGTATATATATTTTTTTAAATGATGCTTGACCTCAAAGTTTGAGAAGTTAAATCCTTTAACATAGATCATATATCTATGTTTGTTGCCTGTTAACATTACAATACTGTTTAAAATGCCTTCCCAACCCATCATAAACACACACATACACACAAAAAACTTTAATGTTTTAATATTTAACTTAGCATAAAATTATTTAAAGATTTGAGCGGACTTGCTAGCCATCCTTTGGTAGACATCATTGTGTATTTCATAAAGCTCTTCCTCAGTTTATCCATTTGTGAGGTGGGTGGGGGTATGATGAAGTCTGCTGTTTGTCTGGGAAGTTATGATTTAATTAGGCCAATGGTTATATATAAATGCTTTGAAGTTAGAAAGTCTTCATTAATATCAGGGATCATGATGGTGTTTCCAAGTAGGATATCCTTGTCTTTAAAGCCAATTGTCTGTAATGAGCCCCAAGGCCCTCCAGAGGGAATGGTAGGGAGGTTTCACTTTGGATATTTAATTCAGCCCATATGGTTTTGCAGTGATTCCATAAGTGAGGAGGAGAGAGAATAATCCCATCTCTTTAACTTTTAAGTGTGGGAAATTCAGAGTTTGCTCTTTAATGATTATAACATTCAGGAATGTTGGCACCTTTTCTTCCTGACTTCATGTTATGAAATCCAGAGAGTGTTGAGTAACAGGATGTACATTCATGCCATTTTCAGTTTCTTTGGGGGTTCATTTTGGAAGACCTTTCTTCATGCAAGAGCTTCAGTGGTTAGACAGAGAACAGCCCTTGCACCTCAGGGCCGTTGCCTCCAATGTGGTGCAAAGGTCTTGCTGTGTGTAGTAAGAGTTGGATCCTGTTCCTCAGCAGTAAGGAGCCATTGTTTGCAAATATGTTCCCCAATGAAAAAGGATTAGATTCTGGACAGTAAGGAACATTATGTTCATATTGCAAAATTTTGGTATGATCTAGTCTTGGGCTGATGGGGATTTGATAAAACTTTCCTTCTTGGCTGCAAGTGTCAATGTAGAGCTCTACATATTGCCATATCTTGAACATCCTCCACTATCACCGTCCTCCTCCCCACCCTATGGATACTATAAGGATAATATTTAAGAGAAATCCCTTGGGCTCTGTGGAGTTGTCTCAAAGCTGCGAGACCCAAGGATCCTGGTCCAAAATTGCTTTCTCCTCCCTCCCTTGAACAGGTTGTTACTCATTTTACGTTTTCTCTTTAAAAAATGGGTGTTAAAATACTCAATTGTGGGGCCGGGCGGTGGCGCTGCAGGTAAGGTGCCTGCCTTACCTCGCTAGCCTTGGATGGACCACGGTTTGATCCCCCGGTTCCCATATGGTCCCCCGTGCCTGCCAGGAGCAACTTCTGAGCGCATAGCCAGGAGTAACCCCTGAGCGTCACTGGGTGGGCCCCCCCACCCCCCCAAAAAAAATACTCAATTGTGCTTATCACCTGGCATTTCCTGTGTGATTATCAAGGGACTATTTTTATCTCTAGCTCTGTAAACTCTTTATTAATATATATTATATAGATCAATTAATAAAGATATTAGGACGTATTGAAATCAAAACCAACAAGTAAAAAAAAACATACTTTTAATTCTGTGTTGCACTAGAAAAGAGTTTCTAAACCTTTACAAGTCTCAAATTTTCCCCCTTTGGAGAAAGAGGGATAAAAATGACAATAAGAGTGTTGCAAACTTGTAATGACATGATTTCCACTTAAGTGTTTAGCACAATGCCAAGCACACTTTAAGCTCTTAACAAATATTAGTTATGATCACTATGCTCATTACTAGGAGAATGATTAGAAATTATAAAAGATTATATATATGCAGAAAGTATTATGGCCATTTAAGTTTTTATTTTTGGGAAACACATTTCTAAGGTTTACTATTTCTTTCAAAAAAAATGAATTATTCACCATGTTATTGGCCTCAGCGTATTTCATCCTCAGCAGGAAGAAGAGAAGTAAAAATCTGTTGACTGCAGCTGTGGCCCACTTATCAGGGTGCACTTGAGGAAATTCAGCACAGTGAGAATTTGGCTGAAAGAGTTTCTTATGAGGTCAATGTCTTTGCAGAATAAGAAAAATGTTGCAAAAAACGCTTTGGAGGTGAATCTCTGTATATTGAAATATATCTTGTTATTAATTTTTGTAGCATCATGCATTATGTTTATTCAGAAATTGGGACATAAAATTACACTGGAAACTTAGCTTATATTTTCCATCACAACTTCAATGGATGTGTGTAATAGGATAATAAACCATAATTGCTAAAGATCTAGGTTTTCTTTTTCAATGTGGTATCTTCAAAGCTAAGACAGGTAATTCATGCTGACAGATATTAGAATTTTCTGTGGATCTTAAGGAAAATATATGAGTTCAATATTACTCCTTATGATTCTCATTTATATATCTGAATGAAGCTCAGGCTTTTTTTTTCTTTTATTTCATCTCTACATAAGATATGTAGCTACTAGAATGCATAACTATTGGAACTACTAGAAGAAAATATAGTAATATCTTAAAAATAAAATATAATTTAATAATCTACTATTAATAAATTTCCTTTGGCAATACATATATTTGATTTTTTAGAGTATTGTTTTAGAAATGGATTTTTTTGTATATAAGCATATCTTGGCTAATGAGATGGAGATTGATCATAGTAAGGGGAACAGATGACATAGATACAGAGAGGGGAAAAACCAGAAGATCCTAAATATAATACATAGAAAAGTTTAATGAGTTAAACAAGATTGTGTTTTGGAAAAAATAAAGAGACAAAGAATTTTCAAGTGTGAATTTCCAGTGACTGAATTGGCAGACACTGAACGGAGATTTATTCTACAAAAAACTCACTCATTATCATTATTACTAGGGTTTGGTTTGCTGAAAATTAAATACATAGGTGTATATTACTAATCTATTTTTAATAAATAGAAGAGAAAAATTAGGGTCTAGTAAATATGACTTTAATACAAAACTTAATCATCTGTTACAGATGTGGTAGATCACTTCCAAGGTAACTGCCATCACTGTTTCTGGATATGTCAAGAAGTGGTGCCTTAAATCTAGGTAGGTATTACTTATTGTGTAGCTAACAAAATGTGTCAGAAATAATATTCTGGGACTTGTAAGGGTAGAAGAATAAAAGCCTTACAGGTTTTGCTGAATCTTTTGGAATATTCATTCTCCGCACATATTAACATGCAGTTGCCGTGCTGGGAGAGGTCTTGCTGACAGAGATGACAATTAATGGAGCCCTGTTCCCGGAGCTCTCATAATCAAAAGATAGACAGTGAGTCCTCTTGCATATTCTACTTGACCTCGTCTTCAGATGATTGCACCCCTCTTTTACATCTTATTTAATAGCCAGTAGACCAGAAGACCACCTTACTAATTCCCTCAATTATAAGAGACATTCAAGTACTCTTTTAAGCATGAAGCCTTGAATGAGTTTTTTATAAAACTATTCATAAAATTGATTAAAGAAATGGTTGCTACTTTATATTTGCCAAGAAAGGGAAATAATTGAGCTCATAATATTAATAATCAATTTTAAATTAATAATCAATATTATTACTCATTATTAGCTAATTAATTTCATATATGTATTTGATCTCTTATTCATGCACTTATTCATTCTCTCTATCATTTCACTCACTAAACTACTTGACAATTATTACGTACTGTAAAAATTATAGTACACACATTTTTTATACATCATTATAATTTATTTTTTAATTCAAAACCATTCAATTTGAAGTTGCTATTGCCAGGCATTAAAACATTACAGGAAGATTGGTATATTAATCAAATTAAAGTATTAAGAAGGCTGCAGTAGTGGCTTATGCTTATGCTCTATTTGGGAAATATAAACAATAAATACTTAGCAAATGGTATAATTCAAAATAGCTCTCTTGAGAAAATAATACAGTTATGTGATTACACTTATTTGAAGTATGAGCTGACTAGCATATGTAGTTATTGTAAGTGTTCTCCAAGAGAGTCACATTGGAATGGAAGGGAGAAAGTTGTATGAAGAACTTTTGGGTGGGATGAGGGTACAGTGTTGGAGAGAAAGCAAACATAATAGTAACCCGGAAGTAAACTACTTCATTACCAGAGCTTGCTTTGCATGGGCTGGAATCCAATTTGAACTCTGGTACCACATGGATCTGTAAGTACCTCTAGATGGAGTCCTGGAGGCCTCCAATACATACCTGACACTACAGTCCCTGAGCACTGCTATTTCCCTGGAGCATAACTGCCAGCCCCCTCAAATGAGTAAAGCTCATAGATACAGAATAAGATTAAGGTGGAGGAGTGTTAAAAGGTGGACTTTGTGTTCCACAATCCCTCAGAGAGGAAGAGGGATTCCCATGCCCCTGTCCAGGTAGGACAAGAGATGCAGGTCCGACAGCAATCCCCATGCAGGAAATAATCCACACACACTTGGGAAGGTATAGCAGGCCAGAAACTCACACCGAAAGCTTTTCACCCACAAGTCAGTGGCTCCATCACTGGAACCACGAGCCTAGATGGCAGCTCCTTCTCCAGACCTCCTTAGTAGCCTTTTTTGAGATAAAGCAAGCTCACCCCCAAGGGGAGGGGGAAAAGCCAGATGAGGAGGCAATGGGGAAACATCTTTTTAACAAGAAAAGCAAATGACCAATCTAAGGGATTGTCCAAGGGTTTCTACCAACGAAGGAGGAGGAGGAGGAGGAAGAAGAGGGATGAATGTCACTGGAACATTTGAGAAGGAGAATGGGAGAAGAGAAGATGGGGAAGTAGGAGGGAGTAAGACTATGTGGTTCATTTTGCTGATTTTAAATATATTTTAAAATATCCTAGAAATTTTAATGTATGAATTAAAAGTATGACCTGAAATATATAAAACACTCTTACTGCTATAAGGAGAATGAACTTTTAGAGAAGGAAGAGTGCAATCAAGATCTTTAAGAGGCTCCTTAAAGTTTAGGGAAAATTAAATCTTGGTAGCAAGGGATGATAGTGAGAGATGCAGAACATGCTTTGAATCCTGAATCTACAAAAAGTGCTGATGGTGTGGTTGTGTCATGTTGGGAACAGAGAAGAATAAAAGATAATTCCTATGATTATAGTCTGAGTAACTGAATGAATAGTGACATCATTTAGTTAGATGGGATAGACCTGAGAGAAAGGAATGTGAAGTGGTGGGGAGTAAACTCTGGGCCCTAGTATTTCATGTTTGTGGCCATGCAGTTGAAAACACATCTTATAGATCAAGAAAGAAATCTGTACTAGAATAATCAGCATATAAATTTTATTTAAAATCATAGTAGTGTATCCCCGCAGTGTAGAATGAGAAGAGAGTCCAGCAAATTTTTTTTTATCTAGAAATTGCAAATGAAAGATCCAGCTAGAGCAATTCAGGAGTAAATGGATAGTTAAGAGCAAAATCAGCAGAATTTGTTTTCACAGAGTCAATTGAGAATGTGTTTCAAGGAAGGGAGGTGTACATAATTAAGTATCAAGTAATGCTTAGAAGTTAAGCACATGAAGGTGGGGAATTACCCATTGGAACTAGCAAGATGGGAGATACTGAAGCGCTTAACAATGAAAGTTTCTGGCACAATTGAAATCTGATAAAAATAGGCTTAAAAGAAAAAAGGAGTGAAAAGTTGAAGACATTGTACTTTATTCTCTTAGTAAGTTTGTCTGTAAAGAACAGGAAAGTTAGTTGTTGGAAAGGAGAGATGATTTTTAAGATAGAAAAACAATTATAGTACATTTATGTGTTAATGAGAATGATCTAATAAGAGGTAGAAACTTCATAAAAGATACAAGTGAGATCATTTTAAATGCAAAGACTTTAAGTATAAAAGAATATGGGTTCTAGAGCATAAACTGCAGATGGTTGAGACAGGAATAGGACATAAAATACAGAGGAACAGAAGAAATATATAAACCAAATCTTTATTCATGAGAAGACTCAGTAGCCATTATCTGGTTTGATCTTCAAGTATTCACGACTTTGTTTATGGTTTTTAGCCACATCAGGGAATTCTTAGAGGATTCTGTTGGCTATGTGCTCAGGAATTACTCCTGGTAGTGCTCAAGGAACCATATGAGATGCTGGGAATGAAATATTGATCAGCTGAGTGCAAGAAAATCAACCTACCTTATGTACCATCTCTCTAGCCCCTGAATTCATGACTTGTAAAGGAGACCAACACCTTTTAAAGGAAATAAGGAGTATATAGATACTACAAATGAAATTATAGAAAAATAAAAATAAGGAGACATATAATTACCATAAAGGAGTCAAAATTTTTTAATTTTTTAAATTTCAAATATTTATACTCAAAGTGAAATACACCTGTCAGAGACAGTTTTTACTCCCCTCCAACACAAGATACTCACATATAAATGTGTCTATGCAGCTTGTTATATAACACTTATTTGTATGTCACACATGGAATGTGGAATTTATATACACATTATAGATATAACCACATATACATTATACATAGAGTATCTCTGACCCCAGAAGTTGATGCCTGAATCAATTTGGTTAATTATATTTTTCTATATTCTGGACTTCTATAATTGGGTCAGGAATAAACACAGAACTTAATCCAGACCAATCTTGGGTTTTTTCCCTGTGATCATTTCCAATAAGTGCTGGATGAGGTTTGTTCATCTCTCTACTTCAGAAGGTAATTCTGGGTCCTTTGGGATTGTACTCTCTATTGTATGGACGAAGCTTGTCTCAGTGGAAAGATAAAGCAAGCTCAAAGATCAGAAGCATAATTGAGAAGCAAAAAGATAAATGTACTGATCATCATCATATAGGGAGGTCTAACTCCATGTAAAGTGTCTTCTAGCAACCGGTCACCTTCTGACTTTTTACTTCATCTAATTCAGTTTGGGCTTCTATTGTTTTCAACTCAACAACTCTAATAGATGTCCTCTAGAGTCTAGTAGAGATAGGAACACATGCTCCTTTTCTCACAGAGCCCACTCCCACACTAGTCTTTTCGGAGAGCCTGTATCCTGCCAGCATTTACTCCTGCCAATTCTGACTTCTTAAAGAAAGTGATCAACTTTAGCTTCTTAAAGACATTGGCAGCATAGATAAAACAATTTGCCATTCTTGGTCTAACCTTTGGATATACATTTATTTTTTTTTGTGGTTTTTGAGTCACACCTGGCAGTGCTCAGGGGTTACTCCTGGCTCGATGCTCAGAAATTGCTCCTGGCAGGCACGGGGGACCATATGGGGCACCAGGATTCGAACCGATGACCTTTTGCATGAAAGGCAAACGCCTTACCTCCATGCTATCTCCCGGGCCCTGGATATACATTTAAATCTGTCTTTTAGATTATAAGGATGTCTTGCTTTCACAGATACTCCCCCCCTTCTTGTACATGAGTCATGTACTATAATAGTGCATGGAAGTGTTGATAATAAGAGGGTCACTGTTAATTTTTTCCAGCAGTGGACTCTAAAAAATCCAGTCTGACCTTTAATTTTCATCTCCCTTTAAGGCTGGTGGATTGGAATTTTAGGATTCCCCATCACAGGGTTATGGCTAAAAGAAGATGTAGCACCAATGCCAGGCAAATGACAGAGTGAGATAGTCAGCAGCTCTCTATTTATTTCTCATGTTCAGGATGAAAAAAAGAGAGGGAAGCTAGCAATCCAAACCAGTCAGCAAAAGTAGGAATTCATATAAATCAGAGGGAGAGAAATAGACACAGAATAGTCTCCCTCATCTGTGGGTTTTAAGAAAAATAAAAGACATTTTTGCAATAATCCTCAGAGACAAAAAGAGAAGGGCTGAAAGTTCCAGCTCACTTCATGAAGCTCACCACAAAGAGTGATGAGTACAGTTAGAGAAATAACTAAACTGAGAACTATCCTAACAATGAGAATGAATGAAGGAAGTGGAAAACCTGTCTACAGTACAGGTGGGGGTGGGTTGTGGAGGAGGTAGATTTGGGACATTGGTGGTGGGAGTGTTGCACCGGTGAAAGGGGGCGTGTTCTTTACATGACTGAAACCCAACTACAATCATATTTGTAATCAAGGTGTTTAAATAAAGGTATTAATAAAAGTAGGAATTCATTAACTTGACCTATTATTGTGTGAGTTAGTGGCCAACCAGAATATATAGGTGCTCTCAGAGCTTTATAAAATGAATTCCAGGCTAAAGAGCAAGCTCATGCTTTGCAAGCAGGAGGTTGACATTCAATTCCTGTCATCACATGATCTCCTGAGCACTGCAGGTCTGCACACATGGTCCCCTGACCTCAGAGTGAGTTAAGAATAGTCTCTGAGCACTGCTGAGTTTGTCCCTTAAATCTTCAAAATAAAATGAAAGGTATTCTGAGGAAACAAGCAAATTGGTTACTCTGATTCTGATATTTTCCATTCTTTCTTGCTTAACTTTTATACAAGAAAAACAACTATTTTAAATGAAATTCTATGGAATTATGACTCATTTACAAATGTCTGCATTTCAGGAGCATAGTTTTAAGCTTATTTATATTTACCTGTAAAGTTCTAGTGCCCTTTTATCTATAAAATCTCTTCTGTCCTATTCTCCTGCTAACTACCATGTTTTTTTTTACAGTCATATTATTTTTGTTATGCTTTGTTAGCTTTTCTGTGTTAGTTATTTGTATTTTGCATGGGTGAATGTGGTTCACTATTTTTTGCAAGGAAGACATATCTGTGAATCTTCAGGGTTATTCTGGATCTCTGCTCAGGAATGATCCCTGGAATGGTCAGGGGATTATATGTGGTGCCAGAGATTTGAAACAGGATAACAGCTACAGCAGTCACATCAACTCTTGTTCTCTCTTCTCTCTCTCTCTTTCTCTCTCTCTCTCTCTCTCTCTCTCTCTCTCTCTCTCTCTCTCTCTCTCTCTCTCTCTTGACCCATGGATTACTTTCTAAGTTCCCACAGCATCATTACCTTAAGTTCTGTCCATGCTATAAAAGACAAATTTTTTTTTAAATTTTTTTATTTTTAATTATGAGAACAAAGATGCAAAGAAAGAGGACAAGGTAAAGTTACAGTGGGAGGACGATCACCCATAAACAGAATTCACATAAGTCCCCTTGCTGATATGGAATTCAGGGGTTTCCACTTTGCTCCGCGGCCGCACTTTTTGGGTATGGGGCCTGGAGAGGTTACGGTCCCTAGTCCGGCTCAGCAGAGAGGAGGAGAGAAGAGGCAGAGGCATGGCTGGTGGTGGTCTGTATGTTTCTGGGATCCCCAATCACACGGCTCGATTGGCCCTACGTGGGTCAAGTGGGACCACCTTACTGGTGGGGGTCCTAGTCCGTAGTCCGGCTCGGCAGAGAGGAGGAGAGAAGAGCTAAAAGACAAATTTTATCTTTTTTATTTTAATAGGTATGTGGAAGTCTATTCATTGTATGAGTCTAAGCATTATTTTCTAGATCCCATCATCAGACGCTGTCCCTTCTTTTCTCCTGAAATCAGAATCTGATATGATTCAAATCTAATTTTTTACCATTGTTGTTTTCTTTGCATCTTTAAGACACAGTATTCTGTGTCTTAATACACTGGAATATTTTTTTTCTTTTGGTTTTGAGGTCAGACCTGGCAATGCTCAAGGGTTATTCCTGGGTCTGCACTCATGCATGGAATTGGAAAAAATGCCATCTTTTATGAGCATCAGGAGAAAAGAGAGGAAAAAATAGATCAAATATCAAAGAAATGGATGAAAATAGTGTGGAGAACATGTCAGCCAAAGCATCACTCGTGGTAGACATGAATCATATGGGATGCTGGGATTCGAACCACTGTCCGTCCTGGATTGGCTGCATGAAAGGCAAAGGCCCTACCGCTGTGCTCTCTCTCAGGCCCCTGGACTGGCTTTTTTTTTTAAACCAAGGTATGAACTTCCTCTGGAAATTAGCTTCTAGTACTTCTGCCCAACCCTTCAGTATTTGTCTGGTTGACCCTGGCCACCTTTCATAATGCCATGCAATGCTTTGCCATCCTTGACTGCCTCAGCCTGCATCACAGGAATCTCTGTTGATTTTTATGAAACCTTGGCTTTGGCGTGTGTATTACCATCAATTTAAGTTTTTATCTGATATGTCAGTGCAACCTGGATTATAATATATGGAAAGAAAATAGACTTATTTTGGTATGTTGACATCCTATGTGTTCAGACTCAACAAAGGGGATGAAGTTGGTCCATTAGGTGATTAGGATGATACACCTGCCAGGAGAAGGGAAGAGCTTGTGAGGAGCTTCAGTTATCGGATAAAGCAACTGGGAAGTGAATATGCATGGAATTGGGAAAAATGCCATCTTTTATGAGCATCAGGAGAAAAGAGAGGAAAAATTAGATCAAATATCAAAGAAATGGATGAAAATAGTGTGGAGAACATGTCAGCCAAAGCATCATGAACAAAGGCAAAGAATGAACTAGACAGGAGTAATAGAACAGTAAACTGGGAATTTGCCTTGAATGTGGCTCACCTGGCTCTCCATATGGTTCCCTGAGTTTTCCAGGAGTGATTGCTGAGTGCGGAGATAGGAGAAAGTCATAAGCAGTACCATTGTGGCCATAAGCGAACAAAGATACAAGTTAAAGTAAAGTGTGGGGTTGGGAAGATAGCACAACAGAAAGGATGTTTGCTTTGCATGTAGTTGACTCAGGTTTGATCCTAGCATCCCATATGGTCCCCAAGCCTGCCAGGAATGATTTCTGAGCACAAAGCCAGGAGTAACCACTGAGCACTGCTGGGTAAAAAACAAATTAAGAATGAGTTTGGGAAGGAGCTCAGCATTAGCTGGAGAAGACATAGCAGGGTTGTTGGTTATTTGTTTTCCTTTAATTTTATTTTTTGTTGGGGGCATACATACCATGCAATGTTCAGGGCTTATTCACATCTCTGCACTTAGATATCAATCCTGGTGAACCAGGGGATCATATGAGATGCTGTAGATTGAATCTGGGTCATCTACCTGCAAGGCAAGTGCCCTACTACTGTACTATGGCTCTGGCCTCTAGTCTTTCTATAAATCTCTATTGTGACCTTGAGCTCTCAACAAAAATGCATCAAACAATGACAGTTGTTTCTCTGCTCTGCTGAATGTTGCTCTGAAAAAGAATGTGGTGCATATTTTTGCTTACACAGATAAAGAATAGGGCAGAGGCATCTTCCAGGGGAAGTTGGTGATTGGGTCCTGCAGAGCAGCTGAATTCTGGGCTCTCAATAGGAACCTAAAGGCAAGAACAAGTCAATTAGAGCTTTCTGCTCAGATATCACTCCTAGCAGTGCTCTTGGATCATAACAGTAGTATCAGGTGTAGAACTGGCATTGTGTGTAAGGAGACATGTCATATCCAGATACTATTCTTTTGTCCCAAAAGTTCTTATTTTAGGCAAAGAAGAGTCAATGCCACTTTCATTTACACTATTATGGCTTTAATACATTGACTGAAACCAATGGTCTTCAACTGAGGGCAATTTTGTATCTGTAGGATATATGGACTGACACTTGGATTCTAGTAGATGAAGGTCTGTTCAACACAGTGTCCCCCAAAACAAAAGCATGTGTCCAGAGGTCAGTCATTCTTATTTAAGCGGGGTCTGATTTACAAGACATGGAACAATGGAGGCAATAGAGTTAGTGTGGATCTGCCTCCCTCCCATGGATTTATTCACTGCTCTGATGGGTGAAGTATCTCTCTGTGGCAGGCTATGGGAGCAGCATCTTTCTCAGGGAATTGGGCTTTGTAATGGCAGAGCTGAATATAGAATCTGCCAAGCAGATATTCAGGCTTGTTTACATTCTTGCTGGCAGCTAATGAAGAAGCTGCTGTATACTGGAGCCATCATCTGTACCAAAAATAACCCACAAAAATGATTAATTTCCTCTAAAAATAGGCAGGTGCTCTGCTATGTCAGCCACGATAATCAGGCTCTGAACTGATTGTCCTGCAGCGCTGAGTTGGAAGCTGGGAACAAAAGGGAAGCATCATATAGCAAGCATCGCCTGCTGCAGCATTTTTGTATCACCCTTCTGTTCCTTCCTCTTTCTTTTTCTAGCATTTCCCATTTCATTTGCTTTATCCCCTGTCCACTTCTTTGTTCTTTGCAGTTCTTCCTCTCTCACTCCTTCCTTATCCTTTATCTTATTACCATTTTAAGTCTCTGAAACTCACTTCCCATTCTACTTCCACTAACATCACCACCCTGCCACTCCATCCAAATCCTTGTCACGGATTTGCTTAGAGAACAGTTATTCTAGCAAAATCCTTGTCTCCTTGTGGTTCATGGAGGTACATGCATGACTGCTAGTTTTGAGGAATCAATAGTTTTAAATGTTTTTTAAATATAATTTTTATTTTAATCATAGTGGTTTACATATCGTTGACAATAATATTTTAGGCACATATTAACATTAAATCAGGGGAATTCCCATCATCAAAATGTCCTCCCTCCACCTCCGTTCCTGTCCTACTTCCCATATCCTCTTCCCTCACCCCCAGGGCTGCTAGAATAAGTGGTCCCCTCTGTGACTAGTTTACTACTTAGTGGTCTTACACCTGTTTGGTCTTGGTACCTCCCTTATTCCCCCCCCCTCCTTCTAATTGGGTGGCGGGACTAAATAGTTCAAGTTATGTGGTTTTGTTTGAAGAAGAGAAAAGTAATAACTTGGAGAAAAAAAAAGAAAAAAAAGAATCAAATACTCCAGAAGTGGGTGGAGTCCTTCTATAGGCTTTCATCCTTGGTTTGAGCAACGAAGGGGGAAAAGAAGGTCAAACAGCACAACAGTACATAAAGAACTGTCAAATAAAATATCCAGTAAGCATTCCAAAACAAAACAAAAAAAAGGGGGGGGGTAAGCACCATATAAAAGCCATGTGTTTTAAAGAAAAAATCTAGTATTCCTAGCCAGTCATTTCATAGATGAGACCAAATGAAGTGTTTAAGCAAAAATAAGCATTTCAAATTAATAACAAGTAAATATTAATGAACCCATAAAGAAGGCCAGTTATATAATGGGTTAAGAGAAAGTGATAGTTAAAGTCAAGTGACTTCAATGGTTTATTGGCAACACAATAGCATGTTAGAAATGGTAGACCCACATGCTCAAAGCAAATAGTTTGTCTATTTGTGAGCACAAAAGGGTGTTTTATAGGACAAGAAAAGGGGAGGAAAATGGTAGGGTGTACCCACAGATCAGTGGGTCCCAGAGCAAACATTGGCACACACTTTATATTTTCTACAAACCTAAACAAAGTAAGTAAAAGACAAACCTGTCCTAATATTTAGACTTATTTGACAGAGAGAAGAGTAAAACAAGGACAAGTGTCTTTGTCTAAGAGTCTGCTTTTCCTAATTTTGGGGGGTTGGCTTCATTGATATAAGCATGCACCATATCCAATTGCTGATTTATAAACAACTGGTCACCTTTTGATTACAAAGTTGGCAATTTTATCTAATAGAATAAAATCCATTTTCCTCTTTATATTCAAAGTCCACTACTGTATGGCCCTATTTTATCTTTCAATTCTGAATTTCTAAATCCTCCCTAAATGAGGTTTCTAATTAGGTCAGCAGAAGTTCCCAAGATGCAGTTCTATAGGAGGCAGTGGGCTGAGCTGAGACCTGCAATATTGAAGTCAACAGTGCTATTCCTTAAAGAGCTTAACAGGAAGAGACACATGGTTTCAAGTATATATAAGTATTAAGACTACTATCAGTTCCTCTTCCAACTCTCTAGTTTTCCTGGAAGACTAGGAACAAGAATATATTTTACTTTTTAATTAAGAATGGAGTTGCTTACTTGGAGACATATGGATTAAGGTGGTAAGGATTATTTTAAAATTACACAATAATCAAGAAATACTCTTAGGATATTCATAAAATGTAAGTCAGAGATGCTAAATTTCTAACAATGCATGAGATAGTCCTACTGAATTGTTTATAAAAACAAATCACCCACTTCACTGACGCCAACAGCAGCCACATGTGAGACACAGGGGCAAAGAGGGCCTAGTTTAATCTGATCTGAAACTAGAAGAATAATTATATGGTTTGTAAATCAAAGTGAAGAAGATCTACTAGGCAGAAGGAAATAATTATTTTAGGAGAACTGAATCTGTTCAGCTCCTGTCTTTTCTTCACTTAGCTTCTGTTGTGTTTCCATTTGGAAGCTACCCATTCCTTAAGTGAAGAGTCCATCTTCCCCCCACAGAAATTGTTCTTATTTCTTTGTAAGATACTCATATTTTCATTTCTGCATACAGTTTTCTTATTGACTCAATTAAAAACAGTTTTTATTCAGGTATTTTTATTTATTTTGGTTTTGGTGCCATACTTGGTGGGTGGTATTCATGGCATACACATGTATCTTTGCTAAGGGATCACTGATAACTAAGTTCAGGGGACCATAAGTGGTGCCTCAGATAAAACACAGGTCAACCATTTGCAAGATAAGTGCCATACTTGCTGTGCCTTCAGGCCTAAACATGACTTTTTTTTCCCCTTAAAGTCACTCATTACATTCTATATTATTTTCTTCTACTTGGTTATAAATGTTTGAAGCAAGGGAAACTTTTGTGAAACATTTTTCTACATGAAAACCAGTAAGGATATAAAATTTATCTTATAAAATTTCAGGGTTATATCTTTATACCTCGACATATGTACTTATCTACATATATTTAACCATCAATTTTTTTTTCTTTTTTTCTTTTGGTTTTTGGGTCACACTCAGCAGCGCTCAGGGTTTACTCCTAGCTCTACACTCAGAAATCACTCCTGGCAGCATCAGGGGACCATATGGAATGCCAGGATTAGAACCACCATCCTTCTGCATGCAAGGCAAATGCCTTATCCTCCATGCTATCTCTCCAGCCCCCTAACCATCAAATATTTAATAGCACACAATTTATAAAATTATCCCTATTTACAAATCCCCTAACTTCTTTCTCCCTTAAAATATTTAATTTTATATATCTTGCTACAATGAAATAAGTGGAATTATGAAAAAGCTCAGTGAAAAAATTTTGTGAAAAATTTTATATCTCACAATGGTTTTAGTTGAGAATTTATTGAACTGTATATTGTTATTTGAACCTTTTGTGTTATTATTTCTGCTTACTGAGCTGAGATCATACCTAACCTACTTTCCTATCCAATTTGCTGTGTTCCTACTATGTTGTCCATTTTATGGAATGTGGCAGTGTCATGTGACCACTTACATAACTGCTCACTCCAGGAGCTCCAGGATCTGTATACCTGGGAGTTTTGCCAGTCAGCTTGACATCTTTTCAGAGATGAATTGTGGGGTAATGAAATTGGGCCATTGATAAGGTAGTGTTGTGGGTTGTAAATGTGGCTATTGAGGTCTCTTTTTAAATATTAAACATAGACATCTTGGAATAGTTCCTTTCAACTGTTTCATAAGTAATTTAATCCTAAGGTATAGATTAACTTTCTCAAATAGAGCAACTTTGCCTCCTGGGGGAATATTTGCCTATATTTGAGTATATGAGAATTTTGTGAGAGGATGGACTCTCTTAACATAGAATGCGTAGAGGCTAGGAAAGTCACTAAATAACTATAATGCATAGGACAGCACTGCACATCAAAATTATTGGCCTTGAAGAGTTAACAAGTGGTGAAGTTGAGTAACACTGGTCTAGAATAAGGAAGGCAAGTATCTTCTTTAAGGCAGTGCAGCGCTGTAATCAAATCAACTAGAAAATTGCTATTAGTGTAATGAATGAGTGAGGAAGAGCAGATTATGGAATCACATGACCTGACAACCAGGATGACTGATTTACCAGAAGATAGAGGTTTACCTCCCTTTTGACTCAGACAGATCAGTTGCTATACTGATTTTTATTTATGATACTGAGTATTTTTTATTGTGTTTGTTTCTCTCTTTTTGTTTATTTTGGGAACAGAGTTGGCTATCCTCAGATCTTATTCTTGGCTTTATTATCAAGTATTACTCACTCTTGGAAGTGCTTGGGAGTCTTACGTGGGACTGGGAATCTAAAGAAACTGGGGATTTTACATGGCAAAAAATAATTCTTATTCTTTCTTCAGCTCACCCATAAAGAGAAGTAATATTTATCATGTGTTTACGGTTTGCTATGTCTAGTTATAAGCACTTCATAAGTATTTGCTTAGTCTTCACAATAGTCTGTGAAATAGGATCTATGTGTAGTCTCATTTAATAGATCAGGAGGCTAAGTTTCAAGGAAGCTGAGTAATAGCAAAGTATTAGAGATTATGTTACTTGCATTGATACTCTTTATTCACTTGTTTTGCCATTGAACATACCAAACTTGACATATTTAATATTTCAGCTCCATGTTCTTTTGTCTCCCCTTAACATTATTTCATTCCCTTATACTCTACTATTGAATTTCTTGGCTCGTGTTGCAGGGAGAAAGTGCTGGCTCACTGCCTACATTTTTTGATTTGTTTATGCTTGCTTTAGGCCTTTAGAGAAAATTACCAGATTACTTCTACTTGCTCTTTACATGGGTAAGACCCAAGTTGTGTTCAACTGCAGTAATCCAAAGATAATCAAGGAGAAGTGACTAATTTAGATCCATTCAGCTAGCCATAGGGGTTTTCAAGGTCCATCAATCTTCTAGCTGGGGCTTTGTAGCAAACTTCCATATAGAAAGCAAAAGAAATTTTATTTTCTCATATTTCTTGAGGCAGAAAGTTCAAAATCAAGTTTTTATCAGCTTAATACTTTGTCTGAAACCAGAAGGGAAATTTTTACCCTCTTCTTACTCTAATAGAATGACATCTCTCTGGGGCCGGGCGGTGGCACTGAAGGAAAGGTGCCTGCCTTACCGCGCTAGACTTGGACTGGACGACCGCGGTTCGATCCCCCGTGCCCCATATGGTCCCCCAGGCCAGGCCAGGCCAGGCCAGGGGAGACTTCTGAGCGCATAGCCAGGAGTAACCCCTGAGCGTCACTGGGTGTGGCCCAAAAACAAAAAAAAAAAAAAAAAAAAAAAAAAAAGAATGACATCTCTGCCATTACATCCTTTGTGGATATGTTCTTGGACTCTATAACAACATGAGATTCTCTGTCTCTATTTTCATGTAAAGACATACAAGCTAATTTATTATGATTCTTAAATAATAGCCTTATTAATAGCCTTATATGTAAGTGAGGTCACTTTATAAAGGATTTAGGTTTAGGACTTGGTTTTCTTTTGGTTGGTGATGACAAGGACATATTTCAGTTTATAACACAGGACACATAAGAAATTGAGGGAGTCAGAGCTGCAGCAGTGCCTCAGGAATGTAATTTTTCTACCCAGGTCAGTACCCTGAGAAGACCACATCTGCTCCACTTTGTTCCATGGCTGCACATTTTTCCCAATTACTCAGCCACACCACAGCAGGCCACGCACACTTCCAGACTGTGGTGTTAAAGATGCGAAAGCAACATAAAACCCCATCCATGCTTTGTGATCAAAGATGGCAGCTGTGAAGACCCTAACAGTATTAATCAGCTCTGCAACTTCTCTGATAAGGATCTTAGAGAAGAAATGATGAGGATGTTTAAGGAGCTCAAGGCAACTGTGGAACTGACAGCTAATAAGACTCATAATACAGGAAAATTTTTATTATATAGTTACCATGAATATTTGATTTCACTTCTACTTAATGGTTAGCCAATGGAGAGATAAGGTGGCATATGGAGTAAGAATTTTTTTTTCAGCAATTTTTGGCAGGTTGGAAGATGGACAACTAGTCCTCAAAGTAGCTGTTTTGCTTGGTCCTAGCTCCAAGATTTGTTTAATTCCTGAGTATGTGAGCCCTTAATAATGTATAAGACATTAGCATACAATAAAACCTCTTGAAGTTCATGAAGTTAGAGTTTATTTAACACCTTTAATGTGGAAGTTTTGGAAATATAATATTTTATTTTCAGGCCTCTATGCAGATTCTTTGTTGGTTCCCATGTGCACAGTCATGGTCTATACTAGAATCTCATAAGTTATATCCCATGAGGTTCACATCTGTCTCTTGCTGCTTCTTTCTTTTAAAGTTCACTACTGTTCCTGATTTGCCAATGAAATTGTAGGCTGTGGCTGGGGCTATTCAGTCAACTACAAAGCATCCATTGCCTAATAACTTTGTCTTTTTGGTTTTAGAGATTTCTCCAGTGTAGGTAGGAACTGCTGCTTTCCTGCTGTCATTTGGAGAGAGAGTATGAAGTCAAAGAATGGTTGCCTTACCTATATACTTCCTTTCTTTTTTGGGGGGTGGGGTTTGGGTCACACCCAGCAGTGCTCAGGGGTTATTCCTGGCTCTTGCTCAGAAATTCTCCTAACAGGCTCAGGGGACCATATGGGATGCTGGGATTCAAACCAACAATCTTCTGCATGCAAGGCAAATGCTACCTCCATGCTATCTCTCCGGCCCATATACTTTTTTTCAATGTGACTATACCTTAGTTATTTCCATAATTATCTGACTGACTCCTTGGTGAGCGATATTCAAAAGGATAACTTCAATTAACTAGATGATCTGATTCCCTACCCCTTCTATCCATATCCATTCTAATAATCACAGGAAGCATTTTTTTTTTCTAAAAGGAAGGCACATTTGGGTGAGGGTTCTTTGAAGACAGACTGCTGACATCCAGAGTGGCCAATGATTTTCTTCTTGGGGTGTTGCTTTCAGCAATACTCTATTACCTTATACAAAGTAAAGGCTGAATTGTACTTATAGCACAAAACAAGAAAGACTCTCCTTATGTTTATGCTTTTGGGGAAAGGTCAATCTGAGAGGAAAATTCTCCTATTTCAAGGCACTGAAATAAAGACAGTTGTCCTTGTTTCATGCAAATCTTTAGCCCAGTGTCATTATATGTCAGGTATGTGGAAGCAAGACTTTGCTCAGGGCTCATTCTCTTTCCTTTGCTCAGGATCTCTTTGAAAGACAGACAGTATGATTGCAGCTTCTTAATCTTCAAGGAAACGAGGTATCGCATGTCTTTGTCAGAATCCCTGCTATTTTGTATGTTAGCTTATCCAAATAAATGAGCTCTTGAATAAATACCATCTGTCTCTGCTGAGTCACTTTCTAAGTGGACCCAATAGACCCCTCTGATTGGGGACAACTTTCTTTCTTAACTGAACTATGAGCAGAGTAAATCTTGTTCCCCACTTGGATCCTGTGAACTGCACTAAAGGTTTGAGAGGCACCTTAAAAGGTTATGATCTTACCATTTTCAAAAAAATGTAGCTGCTCATCGTCTCGAAAATGAATGTTATAACAACTTTTCTTTAATTTTCTCTTCCTTCATAAAATATGAACTTAAAAACTAAAACAACTGTCTTTCTGCGGAAGTTGAAAAATTAAAACAAAATTTTGCTTAGAAATTAAAATATAAAATGATTCATCCAATTTCTTTCATATATAACAGAGAATGACTTAGGAAATTTATATTCCTATGCTTTTATGAGATGCATCCATATTTTACATTTATTATAGCATAAAAGACTATATTCTCTTTACATTTTAATATCATTTTAAATTTTATATTTTTATTTTTTTAAAGAATATGCATCACATAGTTGACTTAATTGATTATAATTTGTTTCAAGATAAGGTAAGAAAAGTTATTAATAAAACAAGGGGGTCAGAGCAATAGCACAGCTGTAGGCTGTTTGCCTTCCACATGGCTGATGGACCTCAAATCAATCCCTGGCATATCATATGGCCTCCCAAGCTAGGAGCAATTTCTGGATTTCCGAGCACTTAGACTGGAGTAAACTCTGAGCATCACTGCGTGTGACCCAAACTGCCCCCCCCAAAATAGAGTAAAAAAGAAAGAAAATACAAAGAAAACCTAAAAAATAAAATGAATGATTAAAAAAAAGTAAGATGAGAAAGTTTAGTTACAAGTATATTTGTGGGG
>PVKC010007777.1:0-29045 GCA_004027635.1 Crocidura indochinensis | reverse complement strand
TTTTTTATTGTAAGAATCTCTTTTTTTCTTTAGATATATCTGAGCATATATATTTTTAGTTTTTGTCATGGGTCTGTTTTCTTCTCTCTCCACCCTCAAATCCACCAGCAACACAATGTAGTACTACTTCTTCCGTCATAGACATATTAATAATAGGGGAAATTTTACCTGTAAAAACAAGCTCTTATCTACTAGGGATAAGAACTTATACTGTTTTACAATACGGGGACATCTCCCATCCTGAATGTATGTCATGGGGAACCAACCTAGACTACAGGGAATTAGGCACCAACCATCCAGCCTTGACTCCTGGATCCCAGACATAAAAATGACAGAGTTCTCCACAACAGCCCCAGGAACCAAGTCCCTCCAGCGCATTCATAATACTGTTCTGACGCCAACTTACACCAGTTCTAAATTGGTAACCTGACAACGAGGAAATGGGGACAACTAGATCCAAGAGAAAGTTATCCCTCCTCACCAGCCAACGATAAGACAAAACAGAAGACATGTCACCCTCTGATCTGTGCAAAAACCATGGTTGCTATATACAGATGACTGGTTGTTACAACCAGGACTAAACAGTATGCATCCCGGGACCAACAACAGCAACAAATAGCTCTAACCTAGCTCTCGATCTACAATCTGTTCAACAAACAAGATATCCAATTACAGAGGTCTGACTGAGACAACCGCAAATGAACATGAACGGGTCTTCGAGAAGACCCGGCCTTCATCACAAGCTCCATTCTGCATTCCATCACAAGCTGCACAGTCACCAAGATCTCTAGATACAGAAGACTGATTTTACCATCCATGACGAAGCAGAAGTCTACTATACATCACGAAAGCACCGAGGAGAGTAAAGGATCATGCAAGGAGTCTATAGTTAACCCCATGACAGTATACTGCAGGGATGGAGAAATCCTGTATCTCCTAGGCAAAGGGAATTCCCTCTATGATATCCCCAATAATTTCTGTGCCTATGCAGGTGGAAAAGGAAAAAAAAAAGCACAAAATAATCATTTTTCCACATATATATTTATTGATTGATTGATTGTTTGACGTCTTTATTTTGTTATAGATATTGAAGTGAATGTCTCCTTTTCTATTTTTATATTATTTTACCTTATCTTTTTCCTTCTTTTTGCACTCCGGCATGATATGAATTCAGAACCGAGACTAATGTGTGGTGCTTTCTTAGTTGCTGCAGGGCTCACTGGATATCAAATGTGACGTTTATTTTTGTATTGTTATGGTGTTTCAATTACCTTTCTCATGTCCTCTCTCAAACTGAGGCAGATAGCCACTAGAAGGACTCCACCCATTCTCAGCATATTTTTAACTAATTAATTAAGTAATTATATTTATTTTTATTTTTTTATTATTTTTCTTAATCTTTGCCCCATTCTATTGCCCTTCTCTCCCTCAAACAAAACCACATAACTCGATTTATCTAGGTTAGACTCTCAAATAGAGGGAGAAACAAGGGAGGGGACCAAGACCAAACAGATGTATGATCACTGATAGTAAGCTGAACAAAGATGGGATCACCTACTCTAGCAGCCTGGGAGGGGACTATGGGGGATATGGGTTGCAGAAAGGGAAGGGGGAAATGGGTAGGACAAATTTGGTGGTGGGTATTCCCATGATTCAATGTTAATATGTACCTAAAATACTAATGTGAAAGATATGTAAGCCACTATGATCAAAATTAAAAAATTATATATAAAAATGTCCCTAGAATATTTTAATATGTCCCTAGAATATTATGATATTCAAACCTGATATTTATATTTGGTTTTGATGGGAAGTTGTTGGGTATCCAACCCAGGGTCTCCTAAGCTGTTTTGAGCAAGGGCTACCTACCCCTGAGCTACATCCTCAGCTCCCAAGTACCCTTTCTTCATGCCCTCCCCCAAAAGCCTCCAAAAATCTGATTCCTTTTCATCTCTTAACATCAAAAGAGTAAGATCATTAGTGTGTGAGAATTGTTTGTGCACAGAAAAGAGACAAAGAAGAAAGGCATTTTTAGGCAACTCTTCTGAGGAAAAAAAGCCTCCCCAAAAAACCCGTCAACGACCTCTTTTTTGTCTGATGCTGTGGAGGGAAGCCAGAGCCTCACCCAGGTGCCCTGCCAGGGAGCAACATGCCCAGTTGAGGAGAATCTATTCAGAGACCTTTTAAGGGCTTTTCTCAGACCTCCACAAAGGAGAGAACTTTTAGGGGAAGTCCCAAGAGAGATTTCAGTACCCTGGGTGAAACAAATACTTTCTCCCCCCCACCCTCCATTTTCTTCCCACCACCTGACTTTTACGATTCAAACTCATTTATTTCTTTTTAATTTTTGGTTTTTGGGTCACACCCAGCAACACTCAGGGGCTACTCCTGGCTCTGTGCTCAGAAATCACTCCTGGCAGGCTCCAGAGACCATATGGGCTTCCGGGATTCAAACATTCTCCATCCTGGGTTGGCTGCTGCAAGGAAAACGCCCTCCGCTGTGCCATCTCTCTGGCCCCAGATTCGTTTATTTTTAATTTAAAATGTTTTGTTTTACTTAGTGCAAGAACCCTGATTTACAAAGTTATTAAGAGTCAAGCTTCAGGCATAGATTTCAACATCAATGCCGCCACCAGTGTCAGCTCCCATCACAAGTGTTTTCCATATTCCATCCACTCTGTCATTGCCAACCCTGCTTGTCACCTTGACAGGTGCATTACAAAGTTTGGTGGTTGCAGCTTAATTTCATGTTTTCAGTGTTGTTGAATCTACGATGTGAACTCATTTAAATAATAGAATTAATTTCTATAATGTACTATGGTCAAATTCTGCGGTCTAAATGTAGCTTAATATATTTCTCAACACATAGAGTGATTCATAAGTTTATCGTTGCCTCTGCTATTAACTTTCTCTTCCTTATTACTAACAGTATATTATACGCTACCATTTATGGAATTTCGTGCACCGAGCTAGGTGCTTTACATATATTATTTATAATCCTATCACAAATGCGTTTCAAAAAATAAAATAAAATCATCCCTTGGCCTGAATAAGAAATCAGAATCAAAGAGAACTTAATGACTCCAAGTTCCCAGAGCCAGTAACTGCAGAAACAGAAATTCAAACCTGGGTCCATCTCATTCCAGACCCCACTTTTTGTAACTCTAAATGCACTTTCTGATATAAGTCATTTCTGAGACGACTGCATTTCATTTTCCTAATAAATATGAGGATGATGCTTATTTATCATTATGATGCAGGACTCTCAAGCAGAGTGAATATGCTTCTACCACCAGATTTAAAAGCCCACAAAGAAACACCACCAAGGACCTGAAGTAATAAGTCTCCCTTTTAAATGAAGCATAATGTTTACTTCTTTAATTTAGTGATGATATCAGGATGCTATGTATTTTTGCTGACTTATATCTGTCTAGTCCATAGTACTTGTAAGAAGAATCACACCGCATCTGAACAAACCATTAGAACTGAGATTAAGAAGAGACAAAAGAAAAAATGATTAACTTCTGAAAGCAATATTTCAGGTGCCTGGAATGTCTGTAATTGTGATTATAGGGAATTAAATCGAGGGTCTCATTCATAGGAAGCCTGTACTCTCTCACCCAATTCCCTTAAATATTTTGATCAGTTAAAGAAGATTCCATTCAAAAAAGGATGTTTTCTTCAGTCTTCAAGTAAACTTTCCTACCTCTCGATCCTTGAGTTTCATGGCGAGCACCAGCTGATGCCTGTGGTTTGTGAGAGCCTCCCGGTAATTTCCCTTGGAGAAGAATGCAGAGCCCAGATTCCCATGAGCCCTGCATTCTCCTGTCTGGTCACCTGCATCAGAGAAGAAAGCGTCAGGAGAGGCGTTCTCTAAGGAACAGTGGTCCTCGTGATTTAGAATGCTGTCTTAGTTGCAGAGCCACGTGTTTGCAAAGGTTTGCTTTTCTTTCTCTCTAAGATTCTGTGTGGGAAGTTTAGGTCCTGGAACTTAATTCTCTGGACAACAATTATTACTGCTGTTAGAGCAGACAACTCTAGTCAAGGACTCTGGTGTCCAGGAAATGAGACGTTAAAGAGCTTGACACAAACCAGCTGGTGTCTGAGGCACCTCATTGCTCTTCTAATGACCTTTGGTTCTGAACAATCATTTGCTTGTTGGTTCAGTCATCTGACTCCTAAGTTCCTGTAAAATATACAGAGACTCTCTCCATGGTAGATTCCTTAGTCTCTTGCTGTGGTTCTAGGAGCCTCTGGATACTTGCCATGATGGTAATCATAGTCAGAAACTCAGGACTGCACAGAGACGAGGTGACTTGCTCAAACTCACACCGCTAGTTCCTAGCACTGTCAGGTTTCAAAAGCTCAGCAATGGGGCCCCAGAGTCCACACTTTGGACTCCTGTACTGGATAGTCTCCTCTAGAAATAATGATGCTTCCAAAGGTGGGTAAACATTAACATTAAGAGGGAAGATTTACCAAACTGGACTATCATATGGGATATTAAACCTATTAGCCCAAATCTCTGGGAAAGGTAATGATTATGTCACTACATATTTAGCCTCGGTGCCTTGCACCGTAAAAAGCCTTACATGACTAGGTACTTTAAAATAGAATGTTCTAGAGGCGCATTCACTTTTCATTGCCTGTTATTCCTGTTGAGATCAGATACTTAGCTTTATTTCCTCTCATACTGAAGTAAGAAAAGGAAGCAGAATTACCTAAGGTCTTGGCTACATCCAAATCCTGCTGCATGTAACCTGTGCTCTTCTCGGTGTTTCCAAGAGACCAGTAAGCGCTGCTCAGGGCAGAGAAAACAGAGCCTCGCAGTTTGAGGCTGCAGGTGCCAATCTTCAGAGCAGCTTCTAAGACAACCACAGAGGCCCCGTGATGGCCAGCGGTCAGGAGCTCCTGTCCAACCACAGATACAACCACAAAGGGACTCTTGTCTAATTTCATTTTCTGAAGCTGCTGATACGTGGGCTCGAGGGAGTCTGAAGAAAAAGAAAAGAAAACAAGAGGATATAAAATGATCAATAGGACATCTTTCCGGAATACCCTGGCAATAAACATTAAATAAATCTTTCTAGATGTAAATAGTCTTCAGGCTTCTTCATTGAGCACCCTCCTCACTGTCTATTTATCCTCTTGTACCCCTTCATTGTCTACTGATGTATCCTGTAGCCCTTCACTGTCTACTTATATCGACTGTATACTTTTTCTATTCACTTATGCAGCCTGAACCCCCTCATTGTCCATTTATACAGAAGACTCTGCACTACCTATACTAGTATAGTGTCTGCAGAAACATCCTCTGGAACTTTCCCACTCTCACATGCATTCATTTTCCTCTGGTCTCTCTTTGATCAGAGCTTCTCCTTCCACTGCCCTCCCATCTCTCAAAATTATTATATGCACAGTCTTTAAGTGCCACCTTTACTGAAGAGCTGTTCCTGGTCCCTTAGTCCACTTCAATCTTGGTGCTCAATGTGCATTACTATTTTAAAAATGTGGGGCTGGAGTGGTAGCGCAAGCAGTAGGACACGTGCTAACCTAAGATGGACCATGGTTCAATCCCCCAGCATCCCATATGGTCCCTCAAGCCAGGAGTAATTTCCAGGAGCATAGCCAGGAGTAACCCCTGAGCATCATCAGGTGTGGCCCCGCCCAAAAAAAATCCTCCAAATCCAAACACATGCTCCCAAGGCTGAAGAAGTAGCTCCAATGGTAAAGTACTAGTAGTACATGTAGGAGGTCTCAGAATTGGTCTCCAGTACTGCCTAGTAATCCACAAGTACCACTAAGCTCTAGTAGTAGTGTGACTCCACCCCAAGTAAAACAATGTGAAATAATTTCCTAGCTAAATTGAAGGATTCCTGTAGGACTGTCTGTCTTATCTGAACACAGCAAACTGGCACGATGTGGTTACTGAATCCTACTGTTGCCATACAGGCAAAAGTCCTGGCATACTTGGGATCAAAGAATGGCTGCTAAAGATGATGCTGAGTGGCTCATTAATAAGATCTGCATGCTGTGTCTTCCTTTTTATGACATGCCAGGGATCAAACTCTTGAGTCATATGCTTGAAAGGCCAGGAGGTTTCTCAAGGAGCTGATCTACATTCCTAGCTCTGTTTTGTTTCATTTGCTGATTTTTAAAGACAACTGTAGGGTTGATGATGAGAGCCCTACAATGAGGTAATACTTATAATACATTTGCTTTAAGCATCTCTGAAAAATGACTTCATGCTAAGTTGTTCCACTATGCATATGTAAATAAAATAATAATAAATAGGTTGATCCCTTGAAATCATGAATCTCTTGTATAACAATATGACATTAAAATGTAGGTTTAATTTTTCTACATTTTTTTACTTAGAAACTCAGCTCTTCACTAAGGAACTCTCCTCAGAATCAACATTATCACAGAAACCTGGAAACCGACTAGTGCCTAAAGCAATTTTTTCCCCTTCAGTTCAATCACTAAACAGAGAACAAAGGACATTTTTACACCTGTCAAGAGGCAAGCCATTCAGAGTATCAGTAAATACTAGCTAACCAACAGGGGGAAATACAAGAAGAAGAATTCAGAAATTGCTAGAAAAGATGAGAACAATACCAGGTACAGAATTTTGATTAGTATATTGTGGATTGATGTGGCAATCAATTAGCAGCCCACTAGTCAGAAGCAAAAACAGACTATTTTTACACTAAAAAGGCCTGGTGATACCCTAATTTTATTCTGTTTTGTTTTGCCTTTTTGGCCATATCTGGTAATGCTCAGGGGTTACTCCACACTCTGCACTCACTTCTGGCAAGCTCAGAGAACTAAATGGAAGGCCAGGGTTGGCTGTATGCAAGGCAAGGATCCTCCCCACTGGACTATTGCTCTGGCCCCTAAGATATTTTAGAAATGAAGAAAAATGTGAGTATGTACATTATACTCCCAATATCAGACACCTGGGAAAGAGGCACTGAAGGTTTTAGATATAAGTAACTCCAGCAATACTCAAGTTGCTGGCAAAAGAAACCAATCTAGGTAAAAACAAAAGGCAATGAGTAAGAATGGAGAACTAGGTTCTACTCTCAAAGACAAAATTATTCCACAAAAACCTAGTTTTGTGAAGTCAATGCAGCCGCTGCAATTAAACCCAGGGTACCCCAGTCTACAAGGCCACTTCCACTGCTACTGAATCTCCCTTAGCCTATGGAGGTCACAAGAGTCAACACCAAGTCAGCACTAATTTGGTGTCACCCTTTCTTGAACTGTTGTTAGTTCCTGAGTCCATATTGGAATCCCAGGTATGAAGGATGGGAAAATGGGAGTACTTTATCTTCAGCTTTTAAAGACAAGGCAGAAGGCAGGATGAAATGTGGGAATTTCCAAAATAAGACAGACATATGACAATCGAAAAGAAATGATGGCTAGAAAAGATCATTAAGCTTCAGTTGGTGATTTTGTTTTGTTTTGTTTTGTTTTTGGGCCACGTGCTCAGGGGTTACTCCTGGCTGTCTGCTCAGAAATAGCTTCTGGCAGGCATGGGGGACCATATGGGACACCAGAATTCGAACCAACCATCTTTGGTCCTGGATTGGCTGCTTGCAGGGAAAACACACCGCTGTGCTATCTCTCCGGGCCCAAGTTGGTGATTTTTTTTTAAACCATAGCAACCATATGCCAAATTGGTGTGTGTGTGTGTGTGTGTGTGTGTGTATGTGTGTGGGGGGGGCACCTAATCATGCCCCTAAAACTATACAATAGTAGAAAGAATAAAGAAAACTACAAAAGTTACAAGATCAAAAGAATTACCTGGAAGATTCCCCAAAGAGAAAGAACTCTTTGTATAAATTTTCACTCAATAAAAAGGAAATGGAAGGAACAAGAGGTAAGCGATCAAATTTCAATTTTGCTGTATGTAGGAAAAACTATATAAGTAGTACATTCAAAGATAAAGGACCAGAACTGGGCTGCTAGTAGTAAACTTATGTGGAACAGAGACTGATTTATGGTACCTGAAACATGTTATAATGTTACAACCAAGTAACTCAGTGAAAAATTATTAAAGGGCCATGGATGGTTCAGAGGACTAGAGTGCATGCTATGCATGCAGGAGCTCTGGGTTAATTTGTGGTAACCTCTCATCCCCCCAATACCCAAGGATCACACCTGAAATAGCCAGCAAATTACCAGCAGATGTCACACAAAAACAGAAGCTAAAATTGCATAAAGATAAGTTGCAATGCAGGCTAATATGCAATACATATTATGAGTTTGAAAAAGAGAATAAAGAATCACTGGAGCAGTATTAGGAAAGAATGATTTGAGTTTTATTGTTTCTAATATATATTATTGACAATACTATTAATAATGGTTTCTCATGAACATAATTTCAACACCATACCCATCACCAGTGTACTATTGATCTACCTCCCTCAAGGAACCCAACCCTCTATCAACCCCAACTCAATTGTTCCTTTTAAGTTGCCTTTGGATCTTTGTTGTTAATTTGGTATATGTCTTTAAGTTCCACATCAGAGAGTGTGCGGGGAGAGGGAGAAGAAGAGAGAGAGAGACAGAGAGACAGAGAGAGACAGAGAGACAGAGAGAGACAGAGACAGAGAGAGACAGAGAGAGAGAGCAATCATTCTGTATCTATTAAGGTTCTACATATGACAGATCATTCATTGTGCATCTGTTAAAGAAACAATCTTTGATTATTTTTTTTGACTTGAGACTACAGCAGGTGGTCCTCAGGGGTTACACCTGTTTCTTCACTCAGAAATTACTCCTAGCAGGCGTGGGGGACCAAGATGTAATGCCAGAAACGAACCCAGGTCAACCACATGCAAGGCAAATGCCCTACTTGCTGTGCTATCACTCTGGCCCCAAAATTTGATTCTTGCAAAAAGAGAGCAGACAGCCAGGAGTAACCCCTTAGCACTGCCGGGTATGGCCCAAAAACAAAAACAAAAAACAAACAAACAAACAAACAAAAAAGAATAGGACTGGGGCCAGAGAATTAGTACAGGAGGTAAGATGTACACATGGTCTGAGTACCAATAGGAGTGACTATTGAGAACAGATTCAGGACTAAGTCCTGAGCACCATCAGATGTGGCCAAAAGTAAAAACAAATGAACAGGAGTTAGGCAATTATTTGCCTGTCTCCCCTGAAAGTGGAGGATATTTTAAGCAGAATTTTTTTTTTACAGATGCCAAATGATGGGGAATGTTGAACAGAACAGCTAAAATGGAAAAAGGAACTTTATAGAAAAGAATATTGATGTATGTTGAATCAAAGAATTACTGAGCTAAGGATAATGATTCCTGGTGTTTAAAAAGATATAGTCTCAAGGAATACTATTCAGCTGTTATGAAAAAATGAATTTATAAAATCTGCTTATACATGGATGAATATGGAGAGTATTATGCTGAGAAAAAATTAGTCAAAGGGAGAGGGACAGACATGGAATGATTGCACCCAATTTATGGGGTATGGGAAAAAATAGTATAGTAATGATACCCAGAGACAATAGATATTAGGGGCAGGCAGATGAGTCCCTTGTAGCAAGCTTGCCAGAAAGAATGGGGAGTGCAATTAGGGCAGAGAAGGGACCTCTATGACAATGATAGATGGAAAAGATCACTCTGGACAAGAACTGGGTACTGAAAGGAGGTAGAATGAAATTCCTGATACCCCTTCATTGAAAATATTTATACCATAGTGTCTAAGATAGAAAAAAAAGAGAAAAATATGAAAAATGTCTGTCTCAGAGGCAGGAAAGGGAGGAAGGGACATTGGTGCCAGGAAATGTACATTGGTGAGGAGTGATGGACATTGTATGACTGAAATTCAAACATAAACAACTTTGTAACTGTGTATAACAAGACTCAACTAAAGAATTTATTTTAAAAATTACAGGTAATAATAAAATGAACTCGAGAAATTAAAATAAAAATTAAAAAAAAAAAAAGAAATGTAGTCTCATTGCGAACTATCCTAACAATGAGAATGTATGAGGGAAATAGAAAGCCTGTCTAGAGTACAGGTGGGGGCGGGTGGGAAGGAGGGATATTTGGGACATTGGTGGTGGGAATGTTGCACTGGGGATGGGGGGTGTCCTCTTATATGACTGAAACCCAACCACAATCATGTTTGTAACCGAGGTATTTAAATAAAATATTATTAGAAATAAAAGAAATAAAGCAGCAAAGAAGTAAAAAAAAAAAAAAAAAAAAAAAAAAAAAAAAAAAAAAAAAAAAAAAAAAAAAAAAAGGAAATGTAGTCTCTCCAATGTTCCATAAAGAGGCCATGTTTGTTTTGATGGTTACATTGTCTATAATGCTGTGCACATCCAGTGATATATTTATATTAAAACACACATATAAATGTACATATATATTCATTGATGTCACTATAGATATGGATTTAATAATTAAATTTCATGTGAATTTAAGATTTTTCACAGCAAATTTTCTGCTTTTGCCTATAATCTTGTATCAGGACCTTGTTCACTAATCAGTACTTCTGGTCAACATTGTATGTGCTTTAATGAATCAAAGTGATAAGACACATTTGTTTGTTTTTACGACACGTTTTTTAATTGAATCTGTGGAAGGACCACACAATAATATTCTGGAAGATGATCCCAGTGACACTTGGTTCAGCAGTGCTGGGCACTCTGAAGGCAAATACAGTGTGTAAAGCAATCAGATTCTAGGCTGAGAGGCATATAGAAGAGAGATTAAATTTGGGACCTCATGTATGCTAAGTATGCACTTAATCTTTTGAGTAGTTATCCTGGCCCCAAATTATGTTTTTCTGTCTTCCATAAAAATCAATTAGTTTGATCATATAATATTTAAGATCCATCCTAATCCTACCCTTCTTTGATTCTAATTTCAGTTCTCAAATAATCTCAGATTATTTGAGACAGATTCTGGATATATTCTGTTGTTTTATCAAGCAATGTGGAACAGAATGTTGACAGCCGAGACCAATTAAGATGTTCTTCTTTCTGGAAACGATGCATAATATATGAAACAGCAAATGTCATACCAACCCCAGAAGAACATGAATGTCCTCTGCAAAACTGATGAAGCTCAGTAATAGCTTTGGAAATGGAAAGGCTTCAGGAAATGAGCTGGGATCAGGGGGAAGGTGCCAGGGGCAGGAGTCCTGCGTTTAGATGCTCAGCATTATGAGGTCTTCATGCACTGAGCCTGGAGTAGCTCCTCAACACTGCCAGAGATGGTCCCAAACAAAGAAAATACAAATAAAGTACATTCAGGGGACCGGAGATATAACATGGAGGTGGGACATTTGCCTTGCATGCAGAATGGTGGTTCAAATCCCAGCATCCATATGGTCCCCCGAGCCTGCCAGGAGCAATTTTTGAGTGTAGAGCCAGGAGAAACCCCTGAGTGCTGCTGGGTGTGACCCAAACCGCCCCCCAAAAAAAGCACATTCAGCTAAAATATAAACACCATTACACCAGTTCTGAGGTGCGTATGTATTCACAAACTAATATAAACATGATGCCATACAATGATTTGTTACTCCTTATCTAAATGTATCAAAATAACCTTTTTTTGGTCCCTAAAATTTTTTAATGTAATGTACTGTAATGTAATGTAATGTAATGTCATAGGCATTCCTCTTTTTAGCAATGGCTCAATTTTCAATCCAGAGTTCTTGAATTCCATCTTCTCTGTTGAATGTGCTGGAGAATCCCAAAGAAGAAAGGTATAGGGGGTGGATTTAAGAAAGCTTCCCGGAAAGGCATCTGAAGAGAGGTAGGATGAATCTGCTCTGGGAGAATAAAAGAGGGACTTTCTCCTACAATAAGAAGGCTGGTCTCGTTCTTGTAGAATGACAGGAGATATGAATCCAAGAATGAATACAAGAATGACAGATCAGACTTCTATTTCAGAAAGTTTGCACAGAAGGGAGACAAAGGATGGGCTGGATGTGCAGGGAAAGAAGCCAGAAGAGCCAATTAGAGGCAAGACAAGATGAAGTCCTGTACTTGCCAGAGAGAGAGGGAGAAAGAGAGAGAGCATGCAATAAATACCAGACAGATTTCATAGTAGGAAACTTGCCAACTCTGAGGAATATATGCAATTGACAGTTATACTGCCTTTTTACCACTAGAAAGGGACTCAGCTAAGCATCACCTGAGAGTCACAAGAAGTATTTGCCCAAGGTACATCAAGAAATTCTGGAGCTGGTCAAAAGGTACTTGAAAAAAATGTTTCACATCATTAATCATTGGGGAGATGCAAATCAAAACAGCAAGGAGGTATCCTCTCACATCACAGAAACTGGTATACATGACAAAGAACAACCAGTGCTAGTATGGATGAAAGGAGAAAGGAATGAACTCTCATTCACTGCTGGTGGGAATGGCTGACTAGTCCAGCCTATCTCGAAAACAATATGGATATTCCTAAAAAAACTACAAATTGAGTACCCATATGATATAGCAATACCACTTCTAGGGATGTACCTTAGGAACACAAAAACAATACAAAAGTGCCCTCTTCACTCCTATGTTCATTGCAGCACTATTTACAATAGCCAGAATCTAGAAACAACCCAGATGCCCGACAAAAGATAAGTGCAAAACTGTGCTGCATCTACAAAATGGAACACTATGCAGCCATTAGGAAAAATGAAGTCATGAAATTTACCTATACATGGATGGACATTGAGATTATTATACTGAGTGAAAAGGATCAGAGGGAGAGGGAAAACATAGAACAGTCTTCTCATCTGTGGGATATAAGAAAAATAAAAGACAATATGATAACAATATCCAGAGACAACAAAGATGAGGGCTGGTAGGATCAGCCCTTCACCAGCCCTTGGACCAGCCCTTAGACCAGCTTGCCACAAAGAGCAGTAAATACAGTTAGAGAACTAAACAGCACTGACAACTACCATGACAATGATATAGAAACAGAATTCCTGGGGATGTGTGTATGTGTAATTGTGTGTGTGTGTGTGTGTGTGTGTGTGTGTGTGTGTGTGTGGTGATGGGAAAATGTGGGACACTAGTGGTGGAAAGTTGCACTGGTGAAGGGCAGTGTACAGTCTATAAATGAATGCCAACTATGTGAGCATTTCTGTAACCACAGTGCTTAATAGATATTCTTAATAAAAATAGTATTAATGAATATTAATAAAAAATAAAATGAATCTTGGAGAATCCACTATAAAAAAAAGAAATTCTGAAGCCTTCCAAGTCATCTACAACAGTACCCTACATGATGCCTGACTACAAAGGCTTCGGCATCACTTAAAGCCTCATGTCACAGAGTCAATGACTGCGTCCATCACTAAAGGACAAAGTCACACTGCAAATCTACACAACAGGGAGCCTAATAGAAATAGCGACTGATTCTAATGTGATGACCAGGTAAGGGGTGGGGGTAATAAGAGGACAAGTACACCCCAAACACAAAATTGACAGGGGTTAATCATAGATGATTTTCTTTTTGCTTTACTGTAAGTTAAAAGCTCTTGGGTCAACACTATTCACAATGCTTCTATGAGGTGCCAGAAGAGTAAGGTCATAATGGCAGTTCAATGGAAGTGGTTTTAAGAGGTTGTAAAAAAAAAAAAAGGTTGGAGCACTACACTAGCTTTGAATGTGAGGTTCGCAGTTCCATTCTGGGTACAACATACATCTCTAAGAAACCCCAGAAGCTCAAAACATTGATTGGAGTAGTTCCTAAGTTCCACAGGACTTTGCCCCAAAATCACAAACAACAACAACAAAAAAATGCTCATAGTGATAGAAAATAGCACTTTGATTGCCAAGATTAGAGCTAAGGAGGGAAAGATGAATTATTGTTTAGTAGGTACAATATTAATTTGAGAAGATTAAAGTTCTGCTGAGAGAGAGAGAGAGAAAGAGAGAGGGAGAAAAGAGGAAAAGGGAGAGGGCGAGGGAGAGGAAGAGAGGTGTTGGTCTAAAGCATTATCAATGTAGGTAAGGTCACTAATTCCTATGACTAACCATAGTTAAAAAGATCAATTTTAAGTTGCATACATTTTACCATGCATTTTTTGGATGCATTTACTTTATACTCAAAGAAAAACAATCTATTTTTGGGATTGGGGATTTAGCTCAGTGGTAAAGCACTTGCCTCGCATGTGTGAGACCGGGGTCTGTTGCCCAGCACAGCAAAACAAACAAAAATAGTTTCCAAAAAACTTAGAATAAAAGTGACAGCTTCTCACTTGATCTAAGCCACTTCACTGTTTGTCTGTTTATTTTTATTTTCCTCATTCTCGGAGGATTTCAAAGGCCCTCCCTGAAATGAGATGAAAAACACATACGTCGGAGTAAGCTGGCATTGAGATGAGAGCAGTGTGACTCTAAATTCTGTCATGATCGGACCTTGACTCAGCTCCTATGGGAGGCCAGGCCATTGGACTTGTCAGGTTACTGATGACAACACATAAGGTTTTTGTGCAAGCTAATTTTGAAAAACGTCCAGAATTTATGGACCCTCAGAAACAACCAGACTGAGTGTGCTCAGCCCAATCTCCAAATATTACCCTGATCCTCCAAATATTAGAAGCAAGTGTGTGACCCTTTCCATTGTTTTTTGTTTTTGTTTTTGTATGCTATGTACCTGAAACTAAATCATGAACAGCTTTGTAACTTTTTTTGGTAATTTTTTTCCTTTTTTAAGGGGAGAGTAGAACGCAGTTCCCCACTACCACAAATTATGCAGTCAAGTTTCCCACATTTGAGGAAATCACAGGGGTCAGCACACCCGGAGTGCAATGGGTGACCCTCGCCCTGGGGAAACCACCTTTGTGATCATGGTATCTGCCCTGCCAGGTAAGTATCAGCTTTGTAACTTTTGTATCTTTGGGTGATTCAATACATTTATAAAGTTTAAAAAAGAACTGAGGTGCAGAGAAGAGTCCGACCAATTGAAAGCGGATCAGCCAGTGCTGAATTAGACCCTCCACTCCATCATTGGGGGCAAAAGTTACTCTAATCCAATAGGTTAAAACGACAGGCCTTCAGTGATAAGTGACAGCTACGTAACAAATAATCAAAAAAGAAAAAAATATATATATAGTTCACTGCAGGCACAGAATGGGGACCAGAGAAAGAGAAGAAGAGCTATAGCTTAACTCCAAAGGGCCATGAATGTGGTGCCTTCCCCAGCTCTGCTTGAGGGGGGTATAAGCACAGCGACAGGTGATGGCCCATAAATGTGATTGTCTTTCGATTACTGAATTAACAGGAAGAGAGAGAATATACACAAGAGAACCCTCAGCAAAAAGCAGCCTGGCACCTTTAGAGGAACAAATAAAAGTAAACTCAATCTCACTCTGTAATTATTAAATCTGGGGCTGGCAGTAGTGCTAAGCTATAACACCCACATTTGCATAATAGGATACAAAGACCTGAAATTGCTGGGAGACTATCTTAAAAGGAGAAATGGAAAAAGCAAAAAGGAGAAGTTATGAAAAGGTATCTTTTCTACCTGGCTCAATATTATATGTTCATTAGTGATACAAGGCAAATGCATTCTAAAAAAATGATATATGTGTGTAAATAAAAACAGATGTGGTAGTTTAACTGACATCTGATAAAACTATAAAATAAGGTAAAACATATTTAACTGAGCCATCACTATATCAAAAACAATATTAGAAATGCATAAATAAGGAGGGGACAGGGATGTGGTCTATGAAGCACTGGGTTCAGTTCTGATACTCAGTGCAAATAAATAAGTTCCAAGAGGACAAACATAAGATGTTTATTCAGGAGCAAGAATATATTAATATCGACTGATCTGACTTCTTCTTTTTTTTTTTTTTTTGGTTTTTGGTCCACACCCTTTTGTCGCTCAGGGGATACTCCTGGCTATGAGCTCAGAAATTGCTCCTGGCTTGGGGGGACCATATGGGACACCGGGAGATCGAACTGCGGTCCGTCCTACGTTAGCTCTTGCAAGGCAGACACCTTACCTCTTGTGCCACCTCTCCGGCCCCTGACTTATTTTTTGTTTGTTTATTTGGGGGCTACACTTAGGTCAGGGACCACAGGCTCAGGATGCCAAAGATTGAACTGGGGTCAGTCACATACAAGGCAAGCATCCTACCACTGTGCTGTTATTCCATCCCTTTAGAAAAATATAAAGCAACTCAAAACTTCCAGAAGTCAGCCTACAGAAAACAGCACCCATCCTGGGAACTTGATTTGCCTGGGGAGGCAGCCAGAGTAGAGAGCTTTCTCTGTTGCATTAAGTACAAAAAGGGAACAAGTAACACAGCACATCAGGCCTCTGTAAGGAGAATGAAAAACAAGGCAAGAATGGCCTAAACTCAGAAAGCTACTGATCAATACAAACAGTGAGTTCAAAATGAACAGCACTCGAGGGCCAGAGAGAAGTTAAGGCGCCTGCCTAGCAGGTGGCCAATGCTGGGTCAATCCCCAGTGCCACATGGTTCCCCCAGCATCAAAAATATGGATGTCTCTGGAGCACTACTGGGTAGCCCAGAACTACCCACCACTAGGTATGCAGAATTATATGCTCAGGCCCTAGAATTGAACCACCAGCATGATTAGCCAAGAAGGGGAAGGGAAGGGGCATGGAATCTTCTGGAAGCCAACCCCTCCCTCCAAAAATAGGACAGCAAGGAACAGGGATGGTGCTTAGTGGTAGTACGTATGTTTCACATGTATGAGGTCCTGGGTTGGGATCTGTCAACATACACACACACACAGAGTTAGCAAATGATAACAGATTTTGTGAATTATATCCAGAGGAACAAAGAGAGGTCAGTAAGGTATGAAATGATTGATACAGCAAACTTTCTATGAAAGAATGTTGATAAAGAAAATCCCACCTGGAATAGAAACAAAGGTAAAGACACTGCTAAAAATATGAGATAAATTAAATTGCCTTTAGGAAAGTGAAGGAAAAAATAGGTGCACTCTGGCCTCCTATAAGAGATATGTTCTTCATGGCTGGCCCCAGGTCACTCTATATAAGAAGGGAAAGTACATGGCATGGAAAAACCCTTAGAGAGAGAGCAGCATGGAATGATTCCTCACAATGCAGGGAGATTTCCTTAACATTTATCTAAACAAATTGCCTTAAAGGCAAAATGATTCTGCTGATCTCAACACATTCATGCCAATATTGTAAGACAACAGCAGAAATACCTGAAATAAAAAAGGGGTATCTTCATGAACTAAAAAAAAAGGTCCATGTAAATTGCTTGCAGAGGAATATATGGAGAAACAAAAAAAATACTGAAAAAGTGGAAGAGACAGATTGATTTTTGTTGTTGTCCATTTTCCCCTCAAGCACTGGAGCTCCGAGCGCATCTGCTCTAAGTCAGAGTTTATTAACAGCAGGTCCCCCAGTGGGAGAAACCATTAGGTTTCTCTAGCAAAGACTCAGCTTTGTATGGGGTTATAAAATCAAATGAAAGGAGGTTTCCTTGCCACTTTTGTTCTAAAACAAGAAACCTTCCACTCTCAGGAAAATATTTTCATAGTTATGAATTGCCCAGAGGCCAAATGAATGTCATTTAGATCATCAGACTTTTACTTAGCATATATTTTGAGCCAAATACAGCACTAGTCAGTATATTAAAACTATCTAGAATGGAAAATTCTTTCAAATGTAGATAAAATCATTCATGATAATGCCATCAAAATTTTAGAATCATTAAAAAACCAGAATATTCAGAAATAAAAACAAATCCTGTTGGACACAATATATTTGCCATTCAATTCTCTGTCACCATCCCTATACTAGTATGAAATGATTGATAGATATACAAATCAAGAGAGGTCACTAGAATACAAATATACTCTAGTCTAATCTTCATTAAGAGTTCATTCCTCCAAAAACCAACATTCCTCAAAGTGAAGCCACAAACAAGGCAAACATATTTTGGGCAATTAGACCTCCTCTAATCTCAACAGACTATTTTTAATGCATTTTTACCACTGGCATATCTATTGGCATACATTGAATATCCATTGGCATAAAAATGTAAGTAATAACAGGAGAAACCTATGTAAACTAGTGTCAGTCTGTTTCTTGCTCTTTCTTTTTGACATACTTGATCTCCTCTGAAAAATTTGAGACATAGCCTATAGCTAGATCACACTTTACTCTTAAGAAATTAAGGGGCTAGAGAAAAGTAGAGGGGGTAAGGCACTTGCCTTGCATGCAATCAACCCTAGTTTTATCCCCAATACCACATATGGTCCCCCAGCCAGAGCAATCTGTCTCTCTTCTACTTTTCCTCTCTCTCTCTCTCTCTCTCTCTCTCTCTCTCTCTCTCTCTCTCTCTCTCTCTCTGTGTGTGTGTGTGTGTGTGTGTGTCTGTGTGTGTGTTTGATACCCCTTCTTTATTTCAGGTATTTCTGCTGTTGTCTTAGAATATTAGTGTGAATGTGTTGAGATCAGCAGAATCTCATGCAACATTTTTGCCTTTAAGGCAATTTGTTTAGATAGATGTTAAGCACTGCAAGGTGTGGCCTAAATAGTTCTGCATTCCACCAAAGAAAATATTTGAATGTTTTATGTCTTACTTAATTCTTTACAAAAATAGCATACCAGTCTAATGAAGCAAAGCAACTTATTACAAGACTTGCTATGATTCCAATTTACAACAGCAAAAAGCATCGGGATTCTTTAGTTAATCCCCAAATCTAGAAAAGGCAATTCATTGATCCAGTGTCAAACATTTAATTAATGGAAAAAATGTATAAGCTGAAATCATTTCCATGTTCTTGGACCTTTCTAGTTTCATTTTTCCCCCAATTATTTCTGTTGTTGATAGAGATTCTTCATCCTTTGCTGCCTAAAACTGCCAGCATAATTTAGGACTTTGCAAATTTGATAAATTAGCATTTCTCATCTAGAGTTATGGATAGCTTCAAAGGTTCCTCTCTCTGCTTTTTGCTATTTACCTCTCATGGGAGATTTCATAGCCGCTTCTACCATCCCCACCAGAAGCTGAAGACTCTTGGGGTCCTGAGCCAGTCCAGATGCAAAGGCTGCCAGGGCATCGGCATGACGTCCAAGGTACTGGAGGGCGACACCCTGTCGGAAGTATGCCTGCAAAGAGAGAGGGACAGCACAGGAGTTACTTAGATTCAGGTGTCAATGATGTCACTGTCAACTCTTTACTAGGATACAAAGGTCATCAGAACTAAGGCTGAGATGGTCTTGGCTCAACAACCTAACAAACATCTTGTAATCAAATCTGGTTTCACCTAACTTGTAAAACGTAAGCACACTGCTTTTGGGCAAATTATACTCAAAACTTTTCTGCTTTCAAATCACATTGCTCTCATCACACTTTGGGGCACTTCATATAATTTTATTGTGTTTGGATGCTTTTGTTGTTGCTGTTTGGGAGCTACACTTGGCAGTACTCAGGGCTAACTCCTGGTTTTGTACTCAGGGATCAATCAATGCAACTGGAGCTCAGGGGATCATATGGGTTTGAGGAATCAAACCTGGTAGAAAGCAAAATGCCCTATCCACTATAGCGCCAAACCCTGTCTATGGGTGACTTTTGAGGTGTTTTTTGTTGTTGTTGTTGTTTTGTTTTGTTTTTGTGTGTTTTTTTGTTTTTTGTTTTTTGGGTTTTTTTTTTGGTTTTTGGGCCACACCCGGTGACGCTCAGGGGTTACTCCTGGCTATTCGCTAAGAAGTCACTCCTGGCAGGCACGGGAACCATATGGGGAACCGGGGGGTCGAACTGCGGTCCATCCTAGGTTAGCGCAGGCAAGGCACCTCCAGCGCCACCGCCTGGCCCCCAATTTTTTTTGTTTTATTTTGTTTTGTTTTTTTGGGCCACACCCAGTGACGCTCAGGGGTTACTCCTGGCTATGCGCTCAGAAGTCGCTCCTGGCCTGGGGGACCATATGGGAGCCAGGGGATCTAACTGTAGTCCGTCCAAGGCTAGCGCAGGCAAGGCAGGCACCTGATCTTCAGCGCCACCGCCCGGCCCCCAATTTTTGAGATGTTTTTTAGTCTCACCGCTAATAGCATAAATTTCTAAAAGGTAGAGATTCAGTAATTTCTTTACAACTTCCAAAGTACAGTACAAAGAAAGTAAGAAACATTCAAATTGCTTTTGTTTATTTTAAACATTTTCTCCTTTCATATAATTAAAAGAAGACCTTAATGATTACCATTAATACAATATTAATAATAATAGCATGGCAAATTTAATAGGTTTCCAGACAGAATTTAAAAGCTGTTACTTAGGAGGTGGGTATGGTATGACAACTTGAAAAATACCAATGTGAAAGAGGAGTTCTGAAACATGTAAGACAGAAATTAAAGTTATCGTAATAAAAAGAAAATATGTGTGCCATGTTTAGAAACAAAATAAAATCACTGTCTCATGTTCCTTAATTGGATAAACTTAAAAACTAGCATTACAATCTGTGATTATAGGAAAATATTTTTCCTTCCAGCTAACTGCAGAAAATTAACAAAATATTTAAATTTAAGAAGTCTTAAGAACATGCAATTTTCCTCAAAGAAGACATACAGATGGCCAACAGACATATGAAAAAATGTTCAACAGCACTGAGTATCAGAGAAATGAAAACCAATGAAAAAATGAGCAAACACATATCACCCCACGCAACAGACTATCCCTAAACACCAGAAATAGTCAGTGCTAGCCAGGATGGTGAAGAGGGAACCCTCATTCACTGTTTCCAAAAATGTTGTGTGGTTTAGCCTCTATGGAACACAGCATGATGAATTCTCAAAAAAAATAAACAAATAAAATTAGACCACCCATCTGGGCTAATGATTCGACTCTCTACCAGCCAGCCTAAGATTGCAGAAACATTATCTTGAAAATATATGTACATTAATATTTATTATAGCTTTATTTATAATTTCCCACATTAGGAAACAACCCAAATATCCAATGACCAGTGAGTACATAAAGGAACTATAGTGCATGATGGAATACTAAACTGCTATCAAGAAAGATGAAATCTTGACTTTTGCTTCCATTTGGATAGAACTAGAGGATATAATGTTTAAGGAAAGATCAAAGGGAAAAGAGAATAGGATCAAATAATCTCATGAAGGTGTGTTATATAATATAAGAAAGTAAGGAAATAGAAAGTACCAGTGAAAACAAAGCTTTGGACATTGACAATTAAAGTAACCAAGTTGGCTTAGGGGGTCTGGGAACTGAGGGAGAAGAGAAGGACTGGAAGAGACATAAGCCTGGGGGCAGTTTTTGGCATTTAGGTAAAAGTGGGGGGTACATACAACTTTGTTTACTCAAATTACAAACATTAACACTATCAAAACCATGTTATCACAATAACAAAATTTTTTTAAAAGAGCATTCTGGGCTAAAGAGGTAGTACTGTGGGTAGGGCACTTACTTTGCATGCAACCAACCCAGGTTTGGTTCCCAGTATTCCACAGGATTCCCTAAGCCCACCCTGGGTAATTCCAAGCCAGGGGTAAGCCCTGAGCACTGGATGGAGTTACCAAAACAAAACAAACAAGCAAGCATGCAGTTTGTTTTCAAGCATGGAAAGTAGAAACCAGTAAATTAACAAAGAGTTGTTAGTGTGTAACCAGCCAAGGACCTTGTACATGATAATATAATAAATTATAAATGACACTATTAATGCATTTACAGCATATATTTAAAGTATTTGACCTCCTATATTAACATAAATCCTCATAAGAAAACTACATGTTTATAACACAAATTCAATCCTTTCAGTTCAATATACTCTGAAAATCACACTTTTTATTCATGGGATTTAAATCAAAGTTCCAAACAACTCCTAAAACGATACTACTCAATAAACTTAACGCATGATTATATAACCATACTTTACATATATCTATACACAATGTGAGAAAGGAACACTTTCCATGTTTATAAAACATATTTACTTACTGAATCTTATTTTCTTTTTATAACTACCCTTTGAAGTAATTTAAGATAGGCAATACTATTTAGTGTTTCTATTAAGAAACAATCTATAAGCAGAATGAATACTCAAATTATTATAGACTATTCAGGCTTCTATTAGTTTAAACTACCAGCAGCTGTTAAAACTCAGACCCCAGAAAGACAATAACCTGTAAATGTACCCTTCATTACTTATTCATAAGAAAACTTCCTTTCACTAAACTCACTCAGTGCTTTAATCTTTAATGTGTTTATAGACATTTTTCATTACCCTTTTCATTTCTCATTTTAGGTAATTTCTTATAACCCAATAGGCAATATAGGCTGACATTCTAAATGAAAATAACTTTATTTTATATAATCCTAGAAATTCTATATCTAATTAACATTTTAAGTATATGTGTTTATAGACATGAAAATTACTTGTTAACTGTAGTCATTGTTGCAGATAAAAATTTCAGTAATGATGTATTTCAGTTATGTTTCAAAAACATAACAATAACCTTGGCAATCATTTCACAATAAATGTAATTCAGTCAGTATTATATATATATATATATATATATATATATATATTTTTTTTTTTTGCTTTAGGGTCATACATGGCAATGATCAGGGACTACTCTTTCTGGGGGCCACTGCTGAACATGGAACCAGGGTCACATGTGTGCAAGGCTTACATGTGCAAGGCTTGGCCATTGAATGAGCTAGCTCCCTGGCTCCAATCAGCATTAACATATAAAGTTATACAGTACTGTGTGTCTGAATACAACTAGGGTGGGGTGGGAGGAAGGAATGAAACAAAAGCCTTAAACTAATCTCAAAGAATTCTGATCACATTTTGCATTCTTTTTTTTGGGGGGGGGGTCACACCCGGCAGTGCTCATGGGTTACTCCTGGCTTCATGCTCAGAAATTGCTCCTGGCAGGCACGGGGGACCATATGGGGCACCGGGATTCGAACCGATGACCTTTTGCATGAAAGGCAAACGCCTTACCTCCATGCTATCTCCTGGGCCCCACATTTTGCATTCTTAAACAAAATTTTATTGTTCTTCACTTCCCTGAGAGGAATAGTGATTTTCCCTTATGCCAAAAGAAAGTCACTGAGAAGCAGGATTCATCCATGACTGGAAAGGCAGGAAAAAAATCAGTACTAAATGTAAGTTATGGTATCAAGTTCCCACAACAAAAAAATTTTCAGAAACAAGAGAAAAGATATGACTTCATCATGCCACCCACATTCCTGACTTTGTTCTTCCAGGAGAATTTTTTTTTGTTTTTGTTTTTGTTTTGGGATCATATCCGGTGACGCTCAGGGGTTACTCCTGGCTATGCACTCAGAAATCGCTCCTGGTTGGAGGACTGTATGGAATGCCAGGGATAGAATAGAAGTCCATGCTAGGTTAGCGCCTGCAAGGCAAACACATTACTGCTTTGCCACCACTTCAGCCCCTTCTTCCAAGACATTGTGAAGAGAGGTTTAAGATCAAAGGCTCAGAGGTTTCTCTTGGTCCTCCCTTTAATTTACTCCATAACACCCAGCCCAGATCTATTGAAAATTTTCAGTTAGGGGCTGGAGAGATACTATACAGCTTATACTTTAAACTTGCATGTGGGTGGCCCTGATATCATCCCCCACCACAACCAGAATGATCCCTGAGCACCAGCAGGTGTGGGCCCAAAATAAATAATATAGATTTTTTCAGTTAAAAGTTTAGAGTTGTATCCCTGTCAAGATAGCACAATCAGTCAATCTCTGATAAATCCCTGTTCCAAATTCATGGAGTGGAGCTTCCCAACTTTTTTCATTGAAATATTCATTGCATGTACAAATAGCTATTAAGTACACAATAGCTGTCTGTTCTTTGTGAGAGCTATGTCACTAAGTTAATGATGATAAAAAAAACCTAGATTGTGACTTGTCATAGCATAAAAAGAAGTCAGCATTGTGACTGACAATGCGTAATACTTAATAAAATTAGCTACTCTATTATTTAAGAAAAAGTGAGTCATAACAAAAATACACAATTGTAGGTTAATGGATTATAAGAAGAGTCCAATAACTATTTTAAGTATTTTATTAATCATAACATGATTATTCAAGTCCTATCACTGAGTTCTATTCACTCAGTCCATGAAAGACTGTTGCAGCTAGGGAAACTTCGTCGTTTTTTCTCCCCCAGTCAAAATTAGAATCACATGAGTAGCGGGAATGACACTATCAGGTGTTGGGAGATTCAGCTACTCCTCACCACTGAGACTTTTCCCTACCTTCAGGAACACAGATTTCTGCTGTAGTTCATCAATTCTCCCCTATAGGTTCCCACTACTCAGTTTTGTTTGTCAATTTTGGGTTCACATCTGGCTGTGCTCAGGGCTTATTCCTGACTCTGTACTTGGGGATCATTCCTGAGGAGTTAAGGGGGACTCGGTAAGAAATGACTCCATGCAAGGCAAATACCTTCCTTCCTCACTGTACTATTTTGTACTATTTTGCTCATCCACCTCTGCCCTTCACTCATTTTTCTGTTAAAGTACTTTGTGTGAGTAAAGGGGAAATTTAAAAGCACTTAAAACTGAGCAGAAACAATAGAAGGTGGAGCCCAGGAAGCAGAACTGAAGATGGTGCCTAAGCAACTTCACATAATCCATCCCCATCGTGGTACTCCCTGCCGCTACCTCACCTCTACCTAGCCTATGTTCTGATCATTAGCAGAGTTGCACAGAAAAAAAAAATGACTGGCTACATAAATAACTACCAGAAGCATGCAGACCTAAAGAAAGATAGCTTTATGCTGAAGATTTTGCCAAGAAGAAAATCTTAATGAAGCTATGCATGTTAAGACACTGGACTAAACAGTGGGATGACTATATTTGCAAGTTTCAGACATTCATTTAGATATTTGTAATCCTTAATGATTATTCCACACGTGCTAGTGAAGTGTCATAAAGAATATGTATATATGCAAATATATATTCTTGGGGGAAAAGAATGTTTTTATTTCTTTCTTCAATTAACATTCCCTAAAAACTACAGTGCATTTACTCTAATTAAAAAAAAAAACAACCAAATCTGGGTTTTAAAAATAATAGTTTCAGGGCCTGAAAGATACCACAGTGGATAAAGATAAGGTGCATGCCTTGAACACAACTGACCCAGTTCAATTCCCAGCACACAATGTGAAATCCAGATCAGCACCAGGAATGATCCTTGAGCACAGCTGAATGTAGCTCCAAAACAAAAGCAAACAAACAAAAAATTATACTTCCTTCAAGTTAATTCTGATTAGAAGGAAGACTACTAAAAACTATAAATATCTGTCCTCCACTGTTTGATCTGCTTACTAATAGCAATGACTTGAAAAATTTCAGTAACAACATAAAATACAATTTATGACTAAAGTGTTTATGCCCTGTTGTTAAAATTGCCGTTTCTGTAACCATGATTTTGACATCAATTGAAATATGTCATCCCTTCAAATATAGTAGCTTATACTGTAAGGTCCCCTGAGCACTAGGGGGTGAGTTCCCTGAACACAGAGCCAGGAGTAGCTCCAGAACACTTCCAGACCTGTCCCAACATGACCCTCCAAAATAAATAAAAGAGAAACAAAGCTAATATGTTAAGGGCTGGCACCATGCATAACAAAAATAACAATATGCTTAATTTGGAGACTGAAAGAAGAAACTGAAACTGTCCTCAAAAGCTTACACCTCAAACAAAAGCCAAATCAGTTGGCTTTTGAATAAAATTCCTCCAAGCCTTCAAAGAAGAATCAATTCTCAAACTTTGCCATAAAATTGAAAAGAAAAGCAAACTTCCCAACAAGTATGACTTTGATTCTGAAACCAGACAAGAATGCCACACTGCAAGGAGACAGCCTATGAACCTGGAAGTGGTTACCATACACCTAATTTGATGGTGTCTTTACTGCAAGAAATAAGTTTGCTGCATAAGCCATTTGTCTATTGGTATAGAAGCACCAATGAACCAAAAAAAAAGGTTAAAGCAAAACTACCCAAAGATTAAACCAGTGAAACTACAGCTAATCATCCTTCAAGAATCCCTGGGTGCAATGGGGCATGCACTTGTCTTGACTTTCAACTTGCCAAGTTCTAGTTTTCCAGGTTCATGGTTCTAAAATATCACTAAACTTAATCATAGAATATCTACTTGCCTAGATGGCTCAAATTAGGTAAACTACTTTTCTCACAGATACACACGTACATTTGTGGCATAAAGTATGTGTACTGTGATATGCAAGTTATGTATAATAAATACGTAAAAGAAGACAAGTAATGAGATAAAAAACTAATAGAACATACTTATACAGATAATATATGATTAGCTTCAGACATTCACCAATATTTTGACTCCACCTGAATCTGTACTTTCAGGTATTATATTTTTCCTAGCTTGTCTTTTATGAGTTTAAATGTGAGCTTTTAAAATATCTTCTGGAGAGTAAATAGCATAGTGCTACTATAACATGAGGTAGACTTGCTAACTAATCAATCCCACCACCCACTACTATATCACCAGCTTTTTCAAAAACTTTTGCAAATTACAAAACCATTTTAACTGAATTCCCACTTATTATTTTATTTTAATGTGAGAAGAAATGGCAAAATAGAAATGCCAATTCTAGTTCTTAGAAAACAGTAGCATTAATATATGATTTAACACAATGGGGTCAAAACTGAACATGATTACAGGGTGCCAAAAGCAGAAAACCTTAAAAATCACCGAAATGTATGCAGATAAATGAATGGTGCTGAGTTGTGATAGAAATGGATAAAATTAGACTACATTAAGAAATATTTTAAAGAAAGGCGTGATTTGAGATTTTATTTTTCCAGTTCTGTAGAAATACTCCCCACTCATTGAACATGTCTATCAATGTTTACAAACTTGATATTTAATTATCATATACAGATTCAGGAATACATTGTATGGTAAATAGTTTTCTTTTTGTTTATGGTGCTGAGGAATGGACTAGGACCTCCTACATGCAAATACTCTACCACACAGTTACATCCTAGCCCTATATAAGAAAATAAAGGGGTATTACATAAAATACACATCACAAGCCAAGTATAAACACACATATTTACTATCATAACATTAAATATTACATATTATCTTATGTGAGGTCATGTCCTTTTTTCCTTTTCTTTTTTCGCTTTTATGATGTCAGATGTAGAACACATCTGCGCTACCACAAAGTCACAGCCTTCATATTGACTCTGATATTTAAAGCATAGGCAGGGATCCAAGCCTTCAACAAGTTTTTAATGTTTTTTCATCCAATAGACACCTATATGGATGCATATGTGCTAATGAGTTTTCTCATACATATTTTGTTTCAGTTGTTATATCTGTTCTCTGAAGGAAAGGTAGACATCCATAGAACTTTCTGCAATGAAAGACAAGTTCTCTTGACTTTCTAATATCAGTCAGTGCCCATAGTCACTTGTGACCATCGAGCATTTATATAATGGTCAGTGTGACTAAGAAAGGAAATTTTCTTTCATCTTAATTATGTTAGATTTAAATAGTCATGAGAGGATAGAATGACTGAATTGGACAGTGAAGTGCTAGCGTTCTTTGCTCTGACAGCAAACAGAAATCTAAATTGGGAAGTGAACAGGGAGACACTAAACAGAAATAGTTACTGCTAGAGCTCTGAGCTGAAGTTCTGAGCCTCGCTCCAACCACAGCTGTGGCAAAAGAACAAAGGCTCCCAGGGCTGGCATGGAACACTTCTCTGCATCTTTCTCAGCCTTGTGCCTTTAACCAAGGCCCTTCACAAAACCATTTCCATTTCCACTTCTGGACAGGATGATAATGATGGACTTAAAGACTGTCAAGATGGGCTAGAGACATAGTATAGCAGGTCAGGCGCTTGTCTCACATGTGGCCACCCTAAGTTCAATCCCTGGCATCTGATATGGTCCCTTGAGCACTGCCAGAAAGTTCCCTAAATGCAGAACCAGGGCAGGAGAGCCACTAAGCATCTCCAGATGTGGCCCCCAAACCAAAAAGAAAACAAAAGAACATAACAAGGGGCCGGAGAGACAGCATGGAGGTAGGGTGTTTGGCTTGTATGCTGAAAGACGGGGGCTCAAATCCTGACATCCCACATGGTCTCCCAAGCCTGCCAGGAGCGATTTCTGAGCATAGAGCCAGGAGTAACCCCTTAGTGCTGCCGGGTGTGACCAAAAAAAAATCATAACAAAAGTTGTTAATTGATAGCGCATATGAAATGTAAAAATGCCTGAGTTGGTACTTTTTAAAAACCTGAACAGAAGGGCAATCTTTACCAACATTGTTCATCTTAATCAACTTCACTAGCTCACAAATTATAAGTCACAGAGAAAAAGGAAGTGAGGGATTGACATAAAGTAGGCTCAAAACCTGAATCAATTATCCTGATGGTTGAGTCATTAGGAAAATAATTAACTAGTGTTTGCAACTTGGTTTCAAATGCCTATAAGGAAGTTAAAACACTTGAGTGAAATTTTAAATCAATCAGAAAAATTAAGTGTTTATATTTTGAGGCCCAGGGAGATAATTTAAAGGGCTTCAATCCAGGTCTGACATATGATGAATTTTGGAAAAGGATCTGGATTTTATACCCAACATCTCATGCCTCCCAAGCCCTGGTAGGTGTAATCATGGTGACTCCAGCACCACAGAGGAAGCCAAAGATTAATAAAAATGTTTTTTTATGAAAGTTTTTGGAGCTGGGGGATAGCATAGGGATTAGTGTTTGGTCTGAATATGGTCAACCCCAGTTTGATTCCCAGGACCTCATGTGGTCCCCTGAGCACCACCAGAAGTGATCCTTGAGCAGAGTAAAGAGTAAGAGTTAAAAGCACAGAGTAAGCCTTGAACACTACCAGGTATGACCCCAAAACAAAAGTCAAAGTGTACATACTTCGGCAGTTGATTGAGTATCCTTTGATTACTGAGAAAATTATTAGTTGGGAAAAGAAACCCCATCATTTTCAGGTTAAATAAGATTCTTTGTCAGGTGAAAATGAAGTGGTAAGAGGAAAAAAAAA
>PVKC010007776.1:9714-29159 GCA_004027635.1 Crocidura indochinensis | reverse complement strand
GGGGGGCACACCCAGCAGTGCTCAGGTGTTACTCCTGGATCTGGGCTCAGAAAGTATCCCTGGCAGGCTTGGGGTAACCATATAGGATGCTGGAAATTGAACCCTGGTCCATTTCGATTTGGTCACATGTAAGGCAAAAGTCCTACCACTGTGCAATGACTTTGGCCCTATTTCATCATATTTTTCCAGCAGAAAGTTCACGGCAACTACATGTAAAACTCATCCCATTTCTTTTATCTCTACCCATGGTCCTCTCAGTACAGTCTGGGTTGCATATGGTAACATAGAAAATTCAATGATCTTTAATTATTCAGGATTTGCTCATGCAAGCATGTATATTCAATATTTGTTCATCTTAATCCAATTATTGGCATTTGGTATCTTCATCGACAAGATAGCAATATAACACATTTCATAGACCTGTTCTGAACTTTTCCAACAAGCTTATTGGAAGAAAGTTAATCAGCTAATGAACTTATCAATGGTACCTGTCTTTGCCTACATTGCCTACCTTTCTTTGCCAACATCCCTTGACCATATTTGCCTGACATCTTGTGGCCAAAAGGAGCATGACAGTCTATATACAGGGGTGTCAGCTGCATCTCTGAATGATAATATCAGCATTACAGTTACAGCAAATAAAGCTGCTTAGAAGATTGTGTGACATGTAATTATTTTATATAATTAAAATGGAAACTAGCCTTTTCTTTTTATATTTATGAAACAAGTTGAAACATGTGGTTCAATTTTTCTCAGAATAGGAAAGGAGACCTGGATCCAGAATGAATAGTTTTTGGCTTGATGTCAACTTTCTTGGTCATGGGGAACTTCCTGTGAGAGAGCCACTGGAACAAAACATGGCTCATTGGGCTAATAAAAAGAAAGGGGAGCTACAGCAGCTCCTCCGAGAAATAGGATTTGTGAGCTGAAATCATTGGAGCAAAGAACAAAAATCTACTGGGTACTCAATGTGAGCCTGAGCAAAGGTTTAATTTTTAACGCCAACAATACAGTGTTATAGCTCACAAATATGCTTGTTTACCTTTTAGAACTAGGCATATTTTTATTTTTGTTTGTTATTTTGTTTTGTGCTCCGGGTTACTCTAGGTTCTGTGTTCAGAAATCACTCCTGGCAGGTTCAGGAGATGTTGGGGAATAAACATGGGTCGACCACATGCAAGGCAAGTACCCTATCTGTTATGCTATCCCTCTGGTCCCATATGCTAGGCATAGATTTTAGTCAAGACGAATTTGGTGTGAAATCTTGCATATATTAAACAAAAGAAAATTAAGTCTGACTCAATCAGGAAGTCTCTGAGTTCTATTAGCTTAGATCTTCTTGCTCCCAGTCATCATCTATTCTCTCTAAATGCAAAACTTTTAGATTTTTTTCTGATATTACAGCAGGCAGTACTCAGGGTTTACTCTTAGCTCTGTACTTAAGTATCACATTTGTCAGGGCTCTGGGGACCATATGTGATCTCAGAGATAGAGTTGGCTGAGTACAAGGCAAGAAAGTATCCTACTTTCTATACCATCTTTCAGCCCTTCTCTTCCAATAATGATCTTTAAGAGAATATCTTAAACACCACCCATTGGAAACAGTATTAGACTTGAAATCTAAAACTCATGTTTTGTGTTCCAACTCCACAACTTGGTAACTTATGACCATTGGAAGAGACAGTTGGAGAGAATTGGTTGGCAGTTGGAAGAAATATGACAGTTGGGCCTGGACATGCCCCTGGACATGCCCCTTAGATAAGCCCCCTGTCATGTGAATATAAAAGGAAAAATTTGGGCTGAAAATTGGAATTTTAAATTTTCAACATTTTTCAAAATATTCAAAAATTCAAATTTGAAAATTTGAAAGGGGGACCAGAACAGTAACCAGAGCAGTGCCTGCTGGCTCATAGGAAGCCAAAGATAAAGTATTAGATAAATACTGCCTGCTTTGCAAATATTTTCTTTTATATCTTCTTTGAACCTCGGCCTCCCACAGCCACCTCTGACCAGTGAATAGATAGATAGATAGATAGATAGATAGATAGATAGATAGATAGATAGATAGATAGATAGATAGATAGATAGACAGACAGACAAACAGACAGACAGATTTCTCTGGAATCCCTGGGCAAAAGGAAGGCCTCTGTCCCAGGTGGGCAGTCGCTACATGTTGGTGTCACTGGGTGGGCATGAAGCACCGCCTAGCAGTTGGACCGCATAAGCCCCTGTGAGCCTTGCAGAACCAGGCCCTGGTTGCCTTGGGGATCTGCAGCCTACAGTCCTGCAGCCCTGGCAGCCCTGAACCTCTTGGGTTTCTGCAGTAACTGAACATTATTTAATAAGTCATTTAACCTTTCTGATCTCAGGTTCTTTATCTACAAAACAGAGGAAATAGCATATATTCCAGAGAACTATTAGGAACATCAAAAGGGTCAGTGATATCAAAGTGCTTTGTAATTACTAGACAAATGTGATGTCTCCAACATCAGACATTCCTAATGGGTAGCCTGGAAAGCAAGAGTAAAGACATCAGATTATGCCCAGCATTGTCTTCTTGCCAACTTGCAAGGAAATTGTTGGTGGTTTTCATTAACAAATACATCTTTGGATGTCTTAGAATAGTTATGAAGTGGAATACCCTAAACTCTGGCATGTAGGGTCTCTAAACAGATCTTAGTTACCATTACTTTGCTTAGGCAGGGTAGCTTTTCCTAAAGCTATGTATCATCCACACTCATATCATCAGCAAAACAGAAGGCATATATATATATATATGTATATATATATATATATATATATGTCTTTTAAATAAAAAGTTTAATATGTATGCTTTGCAAGTGTCAGGACCCAAGAATTAAACCCAACATTACATGACCCCATGCCACTCCATGATCTATATATGTGGAAATCACAACAATCAGGTTTGGCCTAGAAGTCCCTGGGAAAATGCAGGGTGACCCTGGTAGTCCCTAGTTCAACAAATTTCCTGAAACTTTTTCTCAGGGCCTCACCTTGAACAGCAGACTCAACTAGTCAAGCAAAACTGGAAGCAGTCTCTGGACCCCTGAGCACAATCGCCACAAAAGTAAGCATGGGTATTGAGATAAAGAGATATTGTCATTTAATTATCTTAAAGCAACTAATGCATTCATCAGCAGAAATATAGGTGAAATAATGCATTTCACCAGCAAAGAAATAGCCTTACAGGTCAGGAACAGGTTGGGCCCTCTTAGAGTTTAGGATTTGAGCCACAGTTCCCTAAGTGTATAAAACCCTGTAAGGAGACAAAGGCAGCAGCAGCATTTCTACCATGTCGGCCAGCTGGATGTTTCTCAATCAGAAGAGCCAGAATGCATATGAGCAAAGACAAAAACCCTGGAACACCCCACAGCACACTATGAACATATTAGAACAAATTTTCTGGGAAAGATAGAGTGTCTCCAGGGGAGATTTTTTACCAATAAACTGTCTGAGGTGACCTCCACCCAATCCACACAAAAAGAGAAGATATATGTAGAATCAGATATCCTACCAAGCCCTCATTTTAGATAGAAAATTATATGGTTATATTTTATCATTAAAGATAATTTTAGAGAAAATAGACGTTTAATTTAAAGATCATTTCTAGCAATACTAAGCCCTATCTTCTTCTGCATTTGAAGCTATTATATAAACCACCAAAATCAGAACCACGGGCAATCTTATCTATTAGTGGCACAGACATTTGTGCCTTTTCTCTGATGTTCTTTAATATTTGCTATTACTTTTATTTGAACCAAAAGGAGAAAAGGCTGATTGCAGAAAGAACATGATGCCTCTGAATTCTGTGTGTGTCTGTCTCTCTTTGTCTCTCTATCTGTCTGTCTGTCTTTCTCTCTCTTAAGAGAGAGCTTTTGAAGACAAGATGATAAATAGCTAATAAGAAACTAATGCCTAGAAGCTGGTGAGGTGGGACTAACCAGGCAATGGAGATTTCAGGAGTTAGTAATAGGTAGCTGGTCTCTTTACCTTCAGAGACGAGTTTATTTGTAAGTAATACAAAATGGATCCTGGGATCTGCTGTAGGGGAGGACACAGTCTCTGAGCAAGCCACACTGGGTAACCTTTGCATGGGGTCATATAAAAGCAGTGGAAAGGCAACATATTGCCTAATCAGTCACAGGAATTGTCCAGCTTGGTGCTGAGCCAGATGTTCTTGCATGGATGCCTGCTTGACCAATATGTCCCCCATGAACAAGAGAGCAGGTGTCTATAGCAACCACCACTTCAGAAACAGCCTTCCAAGTTGGACTAAAGGAGTCCTTAGTAGGAAATGGCTGCTTGATTGGTCCTTCTCTATTCCTTTTGGAGATCAAAGGCATAATGCACCCGGCACACCTGCCCACTCTCCAGGATAGGCTCAGGGTAGCCTTGATCCCCTCTGGGCTTTTTTGGAGCATCACAGAGCCCCCTCAGTTGTAGCCCTGGCTCTCTCTCTCCTTTCATCCCCTTCATAAGTAGCCTCTACGGAATTTAGTAAACAGACATTTCCATGTTCAAAGTGGGAATGAATTTGGCCAGCTGAGTCTCTTTCCCCACCAGCATTGACCAACTGCTGTGCCTGGGACTGAGGGCTTCTGGCAGGGGCAAACTCTGCTTAGTGAAGGATTGAGGGGAACTCTGTTAGGGGGACATAAAAGAAAATAGTTGTTCTTTTGAGAAACTGACTTGCTTTGTTCCTTTTGTTCCCAAAACAATTATGGAGGGAAATAGCTAGGGCAGTTTTCCCAACTTCTGGGAGCACAGTAGGGGGAGCCTTCTCTGTGCACAACATGCCCCCTTTCCTAAAATCTCTCACCCTATGTTTTAGGACCCCTTGCTAAAATTGGCCTATCAAGCATATTTCTCAGCAATACTCAAAGAAAATTTGAGCAGAGAACCTGTTTATTGCCAGGGGTGGGAGTTTGGTGTGACCCAGGTCTTATCAATGACCTCATTGTAGTAGAAACTACACATCCCAGTCCATCCCCTTAGCTGATTCTAAGGGCCTTTTGCCCTTACTGGTCAGCTGCCTGAGCCTTTATTCAATTATACAGAACTCTCCACTATTCTTCTCACAAATAGCTATTTTTGCCAAAGCCATTTTGAGTTTCTGTCCTTGCACCTAAAAGGGTCCTGTCAGATAAATGAATCAGATCAAACACAAACAGGACCAGTGTTCTGAATCCAGATTTAGAAAGCTCCCTGTGATGAACCAATTTTCAAAATATCCATTTCTTACATAATTTATTTGCTAAGAGATTCATCCCAAAATGGGGTGATGGTGATTACTTCATGTTTTGTTTTTATTCAGTAATGGCTTCTCTGAGGCTGTTTTAACACTTCACAGTGAGGTTATTTGTCTTCTAAGACAAATAACAACATCCTGTGGCTTTCACATCTTTGATACTAGGGTATTCGGGGAGGATGCACACATTATATGCATGTAGATGTTTCCTCACATAACTTGCTCCTTTCTAATTTACTACACTATGCTTCAGTTTCTACATTCTCAAGCATCCTACAGCTCCATGTCCTCTGCCCCATCTTCACCTGTGCCTCTGAGAGGCCTTCTCTAGATCTCATTCTAGTGAGTTTTATTAACATGGTCATTGAGCAAGTCTGTCTTCAGGTGAATGATGAATAATTTGTTCTAAATTACTTACCATGTTCCATTCTAACCAATATGAATGGGTTGGAAATAAAGAACTTGTGAGAACCAAAGACCCCTGGGACTAGGACCAAGGTGATCCCAAGCCCCCAGTAAAGCCACTGTAAAGCATTTTTCCACTCTACAACTTCCCCTTAAGCAGAGGGTGTTAGCCCAAATACAAACTTACCCTCTAAAGGGCAAGACACCTTCTGTTCTTCTGAAATAGAGGAATTAGGTGGTTCTGAATGTCTCACAAGATAAGGACCCCTTGACACAAAGTTGAGTCAGCAATGAGTTGGGGTATCAATCCTAAGACAGGATATGATTTGTGTGCAAATGGAAGTGGGCTAATCATGTAAGTGGTGAAGGATGAACTGCTTTTATTAACCAAGAAAATGCTTGAGTTGTAGAAGCTTATAAAGCCGTATATATATATATTGCTTGAAGATTTGACTCTGGGTTCTTGTCAACACTCCCCTGGTTGAATGAGACTTGGACCTCGGCTAGCAATATAAACTCCCATTTGCATCTTACATTATCAGAGGTGGTCTTGATTCTCAGTGCCAACTCAGGTGTCAACTTGACCCTTAAAACCTCAAAAGGAACCCACAAAATATAGATGTTTTCATACTAGAACTCAGAAATTACTCCTGGCAATTCTCAGGGACAACATGTAGTGCCAGGATTCACCATGTGAAATCAAAGCAAGCATCCTTCTTTATGCACTAGCTTCTGTCCCAAAATGTCCATCCTGCTTCCTTCTATCTTATGCAGTAACAAAATTCACCTGATGTACTAATGACTCTCCCCATTGCCTAAGACTAATTCTGAACCCCGAACTGAAGCATTTGTACTACAGTTTATGGAAGACTGTAGCTCTCTTGGGTAAACTTGCTAAGTTCTCAGTGATTACATTATTCCTGCTCTCATTACAGCACTTATCCTTCACAGCCCACCAATCACCTGCACTAATTACTCTGTTGTTACAGTTGTTCATTGACTATGTTCTTCCATATTGATTTGTAAAGTCTTGAGTGCAGGACGCATTTCAGCTTGGTATCCATCACTCTAACTAGGTATATGGGAACTCTCTTGTCTTTGGGCATGATACTGACCCATTTCCTCACCACTGTCTCATTCAATCATTCTGAGTCTTCTACTAGCTCTGGTTCTTCTGATGTATCTTGGAGTTTGTGGGGTGCCTAAATTCACCCTCTGCACAAGGCCATCCTGAGCTTCTGCTTTCAGTTATTTATTTCCTCCACTTCCTAGCTTTCTGCATTTTATTTTGGCCTCTTGGGTGAGGAATATTAAACACTAGACACCACCATCTGTCAGGACAGCAGAAGGGAACTCTACTGGCATCTCTGGGAAGAGAAGAATGTTCCAACCAGAAGGAGCAAGGATTGTTGAAGCTGGATGTATTAGGTTTAATTTTAAGGTCTAGCATTTATTTTCCATATGATATATCTCAAAGGAGAAATATAACTAAGGTCTCATTAGTAATTAATAAATTACTAACAAGTAGTGAAACCATCACAATTTTTTAAAGAATAAAATGAGTTATGAAGGAGTACTATTTTCGAATCATTGGTAAGAACAAACTTGAGGGGCAGGAGCAACAGCACAGTGGTAGGAAGTTTGCCTTGCATGCGGCCAACACAGGATGGACCCCAGTTCGATTCCCGGTATCCTGTATGATTCCCAGAGTCTGCCAAGTGTGATTTTTGAACATAGAGCTAGGAGTAACCCCTGAGCACCATTCACCAGGTGTGACCCCCCCCCAAAAAAAAACAAGCAGAAAAGAACAAACCTAAGAATATTTTCTTGTTTCTCTGTCTCTCTTCATCTCTCTTCTTGTTTCTCTTTCCCATATGTTCCAGCTGCTTCTGGTCTCTGACCTTCTCTGTACTGTTACATTTTTTTTGGTTGTACAAACTAGTTTTCTTAATCCAAATACCCTTGAATTTTTCTTCCTACAAATAGGAACTCAGTTTCTTTGTCCCATTTCAGGTCTCTGGAGTTTCTTCTTGACTTTGCTTAAAGAATAATATTGACCTGGGAAGTGGAACTGCTCAATTCAACATAATATATCTATATGGGCACAAGAGAAAAGTGAGACAGACCCCACAATGACTAGAAAATGCTCAATGACTCTCCTTTGCACCGTCGGGGTCATTCTGAAAAATAAAGAAGGAAATACGAAGTGTCTGACAGGGTATGCTCATTTGTTTCTTCTTTGGGCCCTCTAGTAGGTCATAGGAACCTCAGAAAATTCACAGTTGCTGATTTAATCACACCCTTGACCTTTGAAAATCCCTATCCTTTTCTTAATTTCAAAAATTACTGGTCATTGAATGAATTAGTGAGTAAATAAAAAGAAATTACCCTAGGGAAATATGGAGAACACATGTGAAGGCTATTTTCACTCCTTTCCACTTTTCTTTCTTCAGGCCAATTTTTGACTAGACACCTATCTAGGTAAGCAAATCTAGTCTCCTGCTACTTACACTCCAGTATAACTTCCACTCCTGAGAAGGAAAATCTGTAAATGTTTTATTTGACTATGGCTTCCTGAATTCATAGCTTCCCAATTTATCAAATAAAAATTATCTCTCCTCTACTTGAAATTCTTAAGTTGGAGAGTGATGAAGGTTTTACAGAATATTCCTGAAAAAAATAGTGAAATGGGTAGTACATTTGGTTCTAATAAGTTTCTGATAACTCTGAAAAAAAATGGAGAACAATTAAAGTAAGTCTGATTCACTTGTCTTATTATTAAAAAACTTCATTGACTGAGGTTCCATGATTTACAGCACAGCTAATAATGGTTTCCCAACCAGATAATTATAACACCACACTCTTCACCACTGTACCTACCTCTCTTTCCCCAAGGACCACAATTTCAGTCCCTTTCAAACCTCTCCACTCCCCAACTATCCACCACCAACTGAGTTCTGTGGATTAATTTTCCCCTTGTGTTGCCTTTGGTTCTTCATTGCTATCTTGCTGTGTACTTTTCAGTTCCACATATGAGAAAGATCACTCTATCTCTTTTCTTCTGCTAAAGGTTTGCAATTACTACAGTACTGAAAAAAAAGAACTACCAGTTAACAATGAAGGAGGCAATGTTATTTGAGGATATGCCTTATATCCAAAGGTTTGTTACTCCCAGATGTCAAAGATTTTCATTAGAGACTAAAACAACTGTGGTGTAAATTGTCAGCGAGTCATGAAGCATAAGGTGAGCCCCAGAGTCCATAATCTCATGGGTTCTAAAGGGTAAAGGGTGAGAACAGATCAGAACATTCTGAGTCAGCAAGGCAGCCTGCCAGATGTCATAGAGAAAGAGAAGCAACTGCTCAAACTACTATGGAAGACAAAACATCTCTCAAATTAGAGAAAGAATAAGCATCCTTGTGTCATTAGAAATGACATGTGACTATTGAATCGTCTTCCGCATCAAGTTCTGTTGGATGGTGGATACAAATACAAATCTCAAAAAATATTTTTCAGAGAACCCAAGAGAGAGCAGATGTTAATTAGAATGAAACAGTAGCAAGGTAGACTGAATTTTATTTTGTCTCGGTGTTGCATTATTAGTTGATCACATTTACTTAGTCAGCACTGCAACCTGTGCAGAAAACAATCTACACAAATAATTTGGCTTCTAGTCGTTTTTAAAAATTACATTCAAAGTAAGTTTCTGGGCAGATGTGTATCAGCTTAATTTAGGAACTTGCTGAACTTTTCAGATCCTAGCCTGGGTCTATGTTTAAGATACTGGAGACAAAGACCAGCAGTCTTTGGGTTACCAATCCCTTCCTCTAGGCGTTGTTGCCGTCTATCCTGCAGCAATTCCTCGGATGTCTCTATATTATTGTGATTATCCAGAGGGTCATCCACTCTATCATTTAGTCAAAAAAAAGTTTTAATCTTATCAGGAGTATAATACACCTATTTGCCTTGTGCAACATTAACATCAAAATTAGTATGGTATTCAATCTGGTCCCAGAGAATTAATCACAAACCTTTTCAACCACAAAGATATTTCTTTTCATTAAATTTTTTTCCTGTTTTGAATTTAAAACTCCTTTTATCTTTGTAATTGCTTTAGTTAAGCACTGTGGTTACAAAATTGTTCATTGTTGGGGTTAAGTCATACAACATATGCCATCCTTCACCAGTATATCCCTCCTGCCACTGATATCCCCTCTTTCCTTTCCATTTCCCTTCCCTTCCATCTCTCTCTCTCACTTTCATTCTCTGCCCCACCTTCTTTTCTAACACTGTGGGCTGCACTATTTTCAATGGAAGGGTGCTTGCGTGTTACTTTCACCCCTTTTAGCACCGAGTTCTTGATCAAAGAGCAATTAGTTCCAGCTATCATTGTCTAGTAGACCCTTTCCTACTCTGCACTCAGAGCTCTTTGTGGTGAGCTTCCTACACTGGGCTGGAGCTCCTGACCCTTAATTCTGTAAAGACAATATTTTCTAATTCTTTATTCTTGTCTGAGGGAGAAGAAAGAATGGGGCACTCCAAGGCTCTAATTTAATGTGGAACAATAGCGAAAGAAAATAGATCTTGTGAAATCGTAACACAGCCTTTTAAATATTTTCTCCAATACACAATACAACTGATGTGCCAGTCAATTTACTTTTAAAAAAATTAAAAGAAAGACAAGGCTATAAAAGTAATACAACATAGGGGGCACTTGTCTTTTATGTGGCTGACCATTGTTTTTCCCTGGCATCCCATATGGTCCCCCAGCATCATCAGGAGTAATTTCTGAGTGCAAAGCCAGGAGTAAAACCTGAGCATTGGTGGATGTGGTGCAAAAATTAAATTAAATTAAATTAAATTAAGGATGATGGAAAGACCCCAAACCTCTTATTTTCTGGGCCTTTTTAAAACATCCTGCTATAATGACAACAGCTGCTTGGGATTAACATTCTATGTAAATTTGATAGAGTTTGTAACTTCTACCCTACCATTTCCCCTACATATTTTATTTTTACATAATAGAGAAAGAATTCAAATGAGTATTCTTTTAAAAAGCATACCTTTGTGGGTCAGAGCGGTGGTGCAAGTAGTAGGGTTGTAGTGGCTTGTGCACTTTAACCTAGGACGTACTGCAGTTCGATACCCCAGCATCCCATATGGTCACCAAGCCAGGAGTGATTTCTGAGAGCATAGCCAGGAGTAACCCCTGAGCGTCACCAGGTGTGGGCTAAAAAACAAAAACCCGAAATAAAAAACACCAAAAAAAAAACAAAACATACCTTTGTATCAACAGATACAAAGTTGGTCACACCCCATATATAAACTCCCATATATAAACATATAAAGCCCTCAAGTGAGACCTTCTAAAAAGATGAGGTACACACATAAAATTGTTTTCAGTTTGTAAAAAAAAAAATCAAATATTCTAAGTGAAATTGAAGCAGCCATCTAGAATGTCTAAATATGTCAGTTTTTCTGTAGAACTGTGACTTTGGTCTGGGCACCAGTGAATCAAGAGATGACAATGAGGATCTCATGTTTGGAATCTAAGACTGTCATTACTTCCTACTTACATTTAATCTTTATACATCCAAAGTTAGTCTCAATGATATTTGTCCTGTTGCAAGTCCCTGAATCAGCAGCCCTTATATTTTCAAGCCTGGTAATAATTTTGTTTTTAACTACCTATTATTTGATAAGTATTATAAGACATTATTTCTAAGTATTTTTTAGCAAAGTGAGTCATATCATGCTTTTGGTTTTCCCAATATAACTTTGCATTAGGATATACTTACAGGTCCCATGGTTAAGAAATTGGTTACAGGGCCAGAGAGATAGCACAGTGGTAGGGCATTTGCCTTGCACAAGGCTGATCCAGAACAGACCTGGATTTGATTCCTGGTATCCCATATGGTCCACAGGGCCAGGAGCGATTTCTGAGTGCAGAGCCAGGAGTAACCCCTGAGCACAGTCATGTGTGACCCAAAAAACAAAAAAAAGGAATGGGTTAGCAAATAGTAAATATAGTATTTATATATTTACAAATAGTAAATATAGTTCATCCACATGCACATACAACAGAGTAAGTGATAGAATTTGGGTTTTTGTCTATGATTTGGTCAATTCAGAAAAAATTAATTTAAGATACTAAAACTACTATTAGGGTTCAAAGTAAATCTCTCCAAATATTTCATTATGTAGAGTTGAAAAGATATCCACAAATTCTTTTTTTTTGTCGTTGTTTCATTTATTTTGGAAATATTTTGGTATTTATTTTATTCCTTTTCTGTATAATTTTAAGTAAGATTTATTTCCACAGATATCATTAAATGGACAGAGTTCTTTGAAATTTTTATAAATAAATGCTTAAATTAAATATGAAATAATTAAAATGCTTTAATTGAGATTATTACAGCATTGTTCATGATTGAATTTCAGTCATACAATGTACAGCACCCTTCACGAGTGCACATTTCCTGCCACCAAAGTCCCCAGTTTCCCTCCCACCTCCTCTCCTGCTTTCTTTGCTTTCCTTACTGCTTGCCTCTGTGGCAGACATTTCTCTCTCTTCTCTCTTTCTCTCTCTTTCTGTCTCTCTCTGACTCTTTACTGTTTGCCTCTGTGAAAAACATTTCACTCTCTTATCTCTTTCTCTTTATTGCTTGCCTCGGTGGCAGACATTTCTCTCTCTCTACTGTTTACCTCTGTGGTAGACATTTCTCTCTCTTCTCTCTCCTCTCTCCCCCTCTCTCTCTCTTTCTCTCTCTTTCTTTCTCATACACACTTTCTCTTTTCTTTCCTTTTAGACACTGTGGTTTGCAATATTATTACTGAAAGGATATCATGCCTATCACAAAACCCCAGTTCTTGTTCAGGGTGATAATTTCCAACTATTATTGTCATAGTGGTCCCTTCTCTGCCCTAACTACATTCCCTGGCTATTTGGTATCCACAAATTCTTGATCAATCTCCTTCCAGGAAGTGGAACTTAATTTTTATTTCCTGATTGTGGACTTTCCTTCAGAAACTAGAGTAGAGAAGAGGACAGCAGAAACTTTATAATGTTGTGAGTTGAAAGGTACCACCTTAGAAAAATCAAATGTCACATTTTCGATTCTAAGTACTGAGAAGTACTTCAAGTCTGTGGCCTTCTTCCACGCAATCCATAACCACTGTATTATAAAGAGAAAACACTAGATAAAAATAAAATTTCATTAATTACTCAACTGATATTTTTCAAGAGTATCAATGTCATAAAAATTAAGGAGAGATATCACATATTGGATTCATGGGCTGCATTTTAATGACACTGTGAACTGAATATTGAACCAGACAAAGCAAATTAGTAAAATAAGTTGAATGCTGAAATAGACTAAGAAAATTAGTGAAAAAGTGATAAAATCTGAAGAAAACTTGTACCAGTGTGAATTTCTGTTTTTTTACAGAACCAGATTAAATGCATCATTTTAGGGTGAAGAATGGAATTAGGCACCTATATGGTTCCCAAAGTCCACCAGGAGTGTTCTGGGTGTACACTGCTGGGTGATTCCCCCAAACACAAAAATATGGAATTGACTTTCATAAGGTGAACGATATATAGCATACTGAGATGCCAATTTATATTGATGTATACCTGAAACACATTCAATGTCCCAAACCAATGTCCTTTTACTTTAAATGAAAATTAGACCATGTGTCTATCCAATACTAATGTTAGGGAAAGGATTTGTGGAAATTCTGCATATTGTCTTTGATAATCTTCTGTGATTTCAAGTGATTCAAAAATAAAAGGTTAAAAATATAACAAGGTAATTAAGCATGCATGGTAGCACAAAATGAACCCTTTGTCAACTATAAAACATATCCCAGGCTGCTATTATATAAAAGCATTGCAGTCAACCTGAACAGACACAAGAGCTCTCCAAACTTCAAATATTATATTGAATTTTTCCCAGGAGAGCCCTGAGCCTAGAAATACCTATAAACTCACCCCTTGTGGGAAAGAAAGAGTTTGGAACAGGGTATTGGACTTGCAGCTATGCCCTGCCTGGCTCCATTGTTGAGTTCCCTCTCACCTGACCATCCCACTGTGGCATTCATCATTTCTCTCTTGTGGGCTTTCCTGGAGAAGAATGAGAGTGTCTAAATATTCAGTGATTTTTCTCTCTTCCAAGAGAACTCATCCAGCCAATCAGCTTAATTCTTCATTTGTCATAAACACACGACAAGGACATTTAAAATCCATTTTGCTTGGTTTTGTTTTTTTCCTCCCGGAATGAAAAGAGCTCTTTTACCTTTGAGGGTTTATGTTCCATTATTTCATTGGCATTGATTTCTTTGCCATATAGCCCAGCTTCTGTTAAAAGCATGAAATCTGTCCTCACTATGTATTGCCATTGGAGCTCATTTTCTATACTAGTTCCGAGGGATAGCTTCTCTTATTTGAAAGACAAAGGATCTTGCCAGTACAGAAATCTTGCTCACAACCTTTCAGGATAACAACTGACCCAGGAGTCTTGCATCCAACCTCAGTAGTTGCTGAAACTGTCATCACACAGGATTCTCTGTGAGTAAAGACCTGCATATCCCTTGTGGGTTGCAAAGAGCAAAGTTAAATAGAAAAGAATGATAGCCATGAGTATATAGAGTTCCCTTTGGAAATAGCTGATAGGTCAGCTGTACAATTATTTGTAAATATACCTGATTCATCCTTCAGTTAGAGACCGCTTGGATCAAGAAGATGATAGAAAGAAAAGAAACGAAGAAGGCAAGCCCAGATAAAAGAATCGAATAAATATCCAATAATTTATCCCAATACCATGTACCCCAATCATATTTTACTGTATTTAAGATACTAGAAAGCTACTAGGATGTTCAGAACTTAGAGGTCTTTCTTTTTCTTTTTCTTTTTCTTCTTTCTCTTTCTTACTTTCCTTCTTTCTTTTCTTTCTTCTTTCATCTTTCTTTTCTTTCTATCCTTCCTCCCTCCCTTCCCCTTCCCTCCCTACTTCTTACCTCCCTCCCTTCCTCCCTTCTTCTCCCCTCCCTCTCTCCTTCCCTCCTTACCTCCCTTTCTACCTCTCTCTCTCCTCCATTCTTCCCTCCTCCATCCCTCCCTTACTCTCTTCCTTCCTCCATTACTCTCTTCCTTCCTCCTTTACTCCCTTCCTTCCTTTTTTCCTTTTTTCTTCTCTTCTTTCCTTCCAAAAAAACTAGGACATGCTCAAAAAGGAGACACCTGGGTAATTAGGGCTGACTTGGGAGATAAGATCCTTGTTGACAAAATCCATTGAACCATGCACAAATACTTAATTCCCTGTCTCCCACTCAGCAAAACAGTGCAAGGTCTATGATTACCTAAGATAAAGTATATTTGCTTCAAAGACAAAAGCAAAACCATTTTTAACTTTACAAACAACATTTTAGAAAATAAAAAGTTGCCATAATTTTATAATTTAGCACTAGGTCAACTTTTGTCCAGTTTTAGAAAAAAAAAAGAATAAAGCACTGAACCTTTTGTCGATTTAAGTACCTTTCTAGCTGTCCATGTATGAGTACTTTTACAAATGAATATTAATAGCATATATAAATTTGGGGGGCCACACCTAGTGATGCTTGGATATTACTCCTGACTATTCGCTCAGAAATTGTTCCTGACTTTGAGGATCATATGGGATGCCAGGGAATTGAACCACAGTTCATTCTAGGTTAGCCGCATGCAAGGAAAATGCCCTACCACTGTGCCATCGCTCCAGCCCCATAATAGAATAAGTAAATTTTAAAAAATTATTGTTGCTTAGCTTTAAGCTTTTTTTTTTTTTTTTTTTTTTTTTTTTTTTTTTTGGTTTTTGGGCCACACCCAGTGACGCTCAGGGGTTACTCCTGGCTATTTGCTCAGAAGTCGCTCCTGGCAGGCACGGGGGACCATATGGGGAACCGGGGGATCGAACCTCAGTCCATCCTAGGTTAGCGCAGGCACCTTATCTCCAGCGCCACCGCCCGGCCCCCACTTTAAGCTTTTTAAAAGCATTTCTCTAAACCTCTACAGAAAACCGTTAATTAGTTCCGTTAGTGATTATAAATGCTCTATTTTGTCAGTATTCTGAAATGTATTTAACTAACTGTGTGGTTATAAAAGTAAACAGGATTTCTGACTTTTTGTTTTTATAAACCAGGATTCATTACACATGATTCCTCTTTCTCTCTTTTTCTCTCTTTTCCAGGATGACTTATTTTCAGATAATTTCCAGGAGATTGAATTTGGTGGTTAATTTGACCTCATTTTGCAATTCATAAGTAATTTTCCAGAGGCATCATCTCTAATATATTTCTTTGCTTATGAAAGTCAAGAAAGCAAGGTAAAATGCAACAAATGTGCAGCCTTACTTCTGATGAGCACCAGAACAGTATATCAAACAGCCAACTAAAATCTCAATTTACACATCCCATATTGTTTTAAATTCAATACACCTTCACCTAAACTTGCTGCATTCTCCCTACTTCCTCAATCCTGCTCCTCCTCCTGTGAACTGTGGTTCTGAAAGAGCAGCCAGAAGCCTAGAACCATCATTTTATCCTTAATTCTCTCTTCAATATATGTATATGTAAATGTCCTGACACCTCTCTTCCAGGAATCTTATGAACCTGACTATTTTATTATATATTCACAACTCCTATTTTAATCCTACCCCTTCAACATCCACAGTCAGTCACTGAGACTATTACCTAGACATGTCATTCCTTGTTCTCTATCCTTCAAATCATTTTTTGGCTATCCATAGATTTTTCTTTTCATTTTTTAATAGGTCACATCTGGTGGCACTCAGGGGTTACTGTTGACTCTACATTTAGGAATCGATCCCTGTTGGCACGGGGGACCATATGGGATGACAGGATTCTAACCACCTTCCTTCTACATGCAAGGCAAATGCCCTACCGCTGTGCTATCTCTCCAGCCCCTAAACATAGATTTTTCTAAAGCACTGCATTAATATTAATTACAGTTCTTATCTCCATTAATATTTTTGCAAATTATAAATGCTCCATCGTATTTTATAGGATTCTTTAGGATTTGACCTTTTCCAATCTCCCTGCTCTATTATCTGTCACTCCTGGGTCATCAGCCATTCTTATCTCATTTCAGTACCTGAAATGACCCCTGTTTTCTCTTGCCCTGAATCTTATACATTAACCTTTCTTTCCTTGTATGCATCCTAAATGCCTTTTTGGAAAGGCCCCTGCATCATTCCTCACCTCCTTGGACTGCCCTAGTAAAATGATTGTTCTCTGTGTTTCTCCTCGTCACTTTTCTCTCACTGGTTTACTTCTTCATTAACTTCCATTGCCACTAGGCTTTGAGCACTGTATTTTCTTTTGGCTCCCACTAGGTTCTCAATGTCCAGTGGGCACTTGAGAAACAAGAATCCTCAAAGTTTATGTGGTCAATGAATGAGTATATTAATGGTCTAGCCATATCCTGACACCCTATTTTAAGATGATTTTCATAACATTAAATGGTGTATTAACTTCCAAACATCTTGCTTATGAATCATAGCTCCACATTTTCTGCCAAAAGTTTACTAACTAGTAGGAGAAAGAACATTTTAGTAATTGATTTTCTTTCCCCGGGTATTTAGATTAGGAGTAGAATAACACACTAAAGTAACTAAAGGCTTAACTAATCCTACATATTTCTCTCTCTTCCTCCTCTCAGTCTTGTCCTTTTGGAGAGCAGTGATAAAGAAGATGGATTTAGTTTTCATGTCAGTCATCATCAGCTGAGTGAAGGTTTTGCTGTGAAAGAAAAGACTAGCATTAAGTTGATTGATGGTTCATTTTTCCTATTTGATCCTCGGTCATTGGAGTGACACAGAGAGGATAGTATAGTTAGAAGTATAGTTAGAGACAGTAGCTATGACAAAGGCCCTTACAGATACAGAACTCGTTGCTTGCAATTGATCCTGGGAATTGAGCATATTCACACACAGTCACCATTATGTTTGCAGATTTAACTGCTTGGGAAAATGTATTCTGAATTCACTCCAGGTTAGGTAAAATTTATATTAATATCATCTCATCTTTAATTTTCATCAATTTTTATCATCTTTGTTTTTATCAAAATTGTTACAAATAGATGACATATATTTGATCTGTACAGTAATGATTCCACTTTGCATGTTCTTCCTCTCAGATTGTAAATTAGGTCCTGCACCTAGGTCCTGCACCTAATGCACACACCATGGTTGTGTGTGACATAAGCAATGTATCCTACCAGATCTCTGATGTAGATGCCATTGCTGCTAATCACTTCTTTTATTAAAACATCCAAGAGATTTGTGCCCTAGAAGATGATGAGGCTTCAAGCAAGAAGAAATAGTTCTGTACAGGAATCCAAGATTGTTTGCAAGAGTTTTTTGCTTCGTTCCTGGGACTTGTTCACAGAAAATTCCTCTTCACAGGCTGCCCCCAGAAATAACTTCATCCCCTTCAATTCTCTGGCACAAGTGGCAAAAAAGTCTTCTATCTCCAGCTATCCTTAGCACATATAAGCCAGGTTGGGCCTGTCAGAAAAAAAGTAAAGTGAAAAAAAGAGCACAAAAAAAGGGATAAACACAGAGAAAGTGAGACTCATAAAGCAACTCCTTACAAAGTGGAGATTTCAGAATCTGCCCTCACCAACTTGATCTGGGCTCAAGAGCCCTTCTTGCTACAATTTTCTCCAGATGATTTTATACTTTTATCTGAAAAGGGGTCAGTGTGCCTCATTTTTGTCTTCTCCACAATGCTATCCTAAATTACAGGCAGGCTTCCATCAAACAGAGTTCCCTGATTGTTTCTTCAGCGTAGACAATGACAAAACATGGCATCTTTCTTGTTTCAGTAGAACTGTATCTATGTAGTATGACTAAAGCAATTGTTTGTTGGATTCTGTTTCAGGGTTCAGCCTGATAAAAGAAGATTTTTAGAGTTGGAGACAGGGGTAGCAGTAGAATAAGTAGGGATTAATTTGTGTTCAAAGGAAATTTTCATGGGGTCTTTAGTAAATGGGTCTGTTCTCTCTCTAATTGTCTCTCACTTTCTCTCCCTTATTTTACTCTCTCTCTTACACTCTATATTTCATTGACAATGAATATTGATGTTAAATACAGCAGCTAGTTCATACCACACCTACTTGTCTGCTTGCTGAATACAGACTCTATCCAATAAGTTTATCCATAATAATGGAAAAAAACTTTATCTAAAAAAGCACTACCTGCTAGCAGCATGCAGTAACCAATGTTTTAAATATGGTTAAGGTAGGGGCCCTTGAGATTGTACAGCAGTAGGGCATTTACCTTGCATGTGGCAGACCTAGAAGGGACCCAGTTTGATTTCCAGAATCCCATATGGTCCCCCAGCCTGCCAGGAGTGATTTCTGAGTGCAGAACCAGGAGTGACCCCTGAGCACCACTGGGTATGATCCCAAAGCCAATTAATCAATAAAATAAATAAATAAAGTTTTAAAAATATGGTTATTATAGAGCAAGAACAATAGTATAGTAGATAAGGCACTTGCTTTGTATGCAATTGACTGGGTTCTATGCCCAGCATCCAATATGATCCTCCAAGCCCTCCAGAAGTAATCTCTGAGCAGAGCCAGGAGTGTGACTGCTGAATGTGATACACACACACACACACACACACACACACACACACACACACACACACAATACAGAGAAAAGAAATATAGTTAATTTGCACTGGAACTATGTAACAAAGCAATTTTTTT